>VZTZ01010396.1:34407-100123 GCA_013400955.1 Drymodes brunneopygia | reverse complement strand
GACGGCGCACCCGCCAATCAGTGCTGCCACCGCCGCGGTCGCGGACCAATCCGACGCAGGGGAGGCGGGGCGCGGGCGGGCATAACCAATCATACGGTGTGGGGGCGGGGCCGCGGGTGAAAATCCCTTTTGTTCGCGGCGGAGAGAGCGGGCGGCCGTGATTGGCGCGTCACTTCCGGCGGGNGCCCGGGCCCGCTCCCAGCGGCGGGAAGGGCTGTGCGAGCCCAGGGCGGGGACGGGCCGTGCCTGCCACGGGCTGAGGCCGGGCTGCAGGAGGCTCGGGGCAGGTGAGTGCCCGCGGTGCCCGCGGCAGACCAGCGCCCGTGGCAGAGCAGGGCAGTGCCCTCACAGCGGTTCTGAGCCCTGGCCCCTCATGATTCCCCTGGCACCTCCAGGTCCTGCTCCCCTCGTGGCACCTGAACTTGGCCTCCCTCTCGACACTGATGGTTTGCCCAAGGCTGTTTATAATATCTCTGTTTTCCTTGTGCAGCAGCCCTCTACCTGTGACTCACCTGGGCAGTGGCTGACTTACCTGGGCAGGCCCTCGGTGTGGGCACAGCCCTCACCGCCAGGCACAACTTCCCTCTCATGAGCTTTTGCAAGGGCTGAGCGACTCCTCTGCACGGAGGTGCTGTGGAAAAATCAGCATTTCGATCTATTTACCTGCTGTCAGCTGAGGAAAGAGCCCTGAATAGGCTGGAGATGGTTGCTGGAGGGAATGTTGCCTGTGGATGCCCCAGCCATGGGGTCACCTGTAGGGTTACACTCTGTGTGTCATTGAAAAGCAGGCTTGGAAGGCCCAGAGCTGAGCCTCTTCCCGAGGCCCAGAGGTGACCAGGAAGCACATCCAGGTCACCAGGGATGGACATGGGAAAAGAGAATCATGGGTTTGTGGTCTTTTGTATTTATTGTGTGGGAGTATTGTAGGTTGTGACCTGATAGGGTATTGTTTATCTTTCTTGTTTATATGATGGTATATCCTGTGTGTGGGATGCTATAAAGGGAATTTTCACTGAGTAGCCATTAGGCAGTAGCCATAAGGGAGTAGCCATGGCAGTAGCCATGGTAGCAGCCATAGGAGTAGTCTTAGCAAGTAGTCATAGAATGGTCTGTAGCAGGCTCAGTCTCTGTCTGTATAATAAAGAACTCTGTACAACATCAGAGTCTCGTCAGAGAAGTCCTTGACCTGGCGTTGAATACTGCAGTCACCGACACTGTTGAGGGCAGCAGGATTTTTGCTGTCGGCACTGCTTACCCAGCACTCTGCTAAGCCATGGGACAGCAGCAATGGGAATGAGCCCTTTCTGTGGAGAGCACAGCCAGTCGTTCTGCCTCTGAGCTTCCCACAAGATGTGCTTGGCATTGCTAACACACCGATTCTAGAGAGCTGGAAACAGTTTTTAACAGCTTTTCCCACTGTTGGGAACACCTTAAGCTGCACCAGAGGAGATTTAGTTTGAACATTAGGAAGAAATTCTTCCCAGAATGGGTGGTTACCCATTGGAATGGGCTGCCCAGGGAGGTGGTGGGGTCCCTGGGGGTGTTTGAGGAAAGACTGGATGTGTCACTCAGTGCTCTAGTCTGTCTGACAACGCTCAGTCACAGGTTGGACTCGATGATCTCAGAGGTCTTTTCCAGCCTAACTGATTTTGTGATTCCATGCATGTGACTGCAGGGCAGTGCTGGGATCACACAGAGCTGCAGCACAGGGTCTGTGACAAGGGACACTGAACAAGCAGTGTCCGCATCCACTGCAAAAAGGTGTCACATGGTGCCACAGTGACATGGTGTCACTTTACGCAGCGACAATGCCGCCTCCAACCATCACGGTCTCCTGTCTGGTACGTTCAGAAGATGATTTTGTCTAGACAGGGTTGTCTGAGTGTTATTTCCCAGCCTTGATAAGTACTGGAAGTTTTGCAGTGTTTCTAGTCATAAAGACTCAGAGCCTATGAGGGGAAAAAAACACATGGATTCCCTCTCCTGAGCTGTGCCAGGCTGGCATTGCCAAAGACCTGGTATATTAAGACATCTAATTATGATTACCCTGTCCTTCTCCTGTCTCTCTGCTTTTCACCCATTGTCTCTTCTTTAATCCTTGAAAGAAAATTTTAGGCACACATCCGTTAATGATGCACATGAAAAATGGTGGCAGCTCATATCACAGGCTTGTCTTTACTTCCTACACAACATTTTCACCCCCACTAGGACGTGGGGGTGAAGCCCTTGGCGAAGCAGGGATGGGCTGGAGAGGGGGTGAGAGGAGGGGGCTGCTTCAAGAAGGCTGGTTATGTCCAGGGGAGGAGGTGGTGGCTGGCACAGGGCTGTCTGCAGGAGGGTTGCTCACTGTGAGCTCGCCCTGTCTGCGGCTGGAGAAAAGGGGAAGGCTGCTCGTGGAGTGCCACAAATTAAGGAAGTTGGGGGAAAAAAAGCTGACTTAACTCACCACATCCTGCGAGCGCAGGACGTGCAGCCTGCACGGGGATCTGTAAGCTAGCACAGCGTCTCATCTTCCTTGGAAAAAATGGGCTTTAGGGGGAAAAGTGGGTGTGGACAGAGACCCACTCCGAGTGGTGACGGTCCGCGGTGGAGTCATCGCTGCGGTGAGTACCCGTTCCCAGAACATTCCCAGAACGTTCCTATTCCCAGAACATTCCCTTTCCCAGAACACACAGACTGTCCCCACCACCTGCACTTGTGCGTTGGCTCTCAGGGCTGCAGTCCCAGGCAGGGGTGCGGCCCGGCTGTGCCCAGCGGTGTGGCCCGGGTGTGCCCAGCGCTCCGGCCCCGGTGTGCCCAGCGCTCCGGCCCCGGTGTGCCCAGCGCTCCGGCCCCGGTGTGCAACTCCATCGGTGCGGCCCCGGCGCGCAGCTCCAGCGCTCCGAGCGGAGCTAACGCCGGGCGCGCTCCGGTCCCGGACCCGGACCCGGTCCCGCTCCGCGGGGCTGCCGCGCCCCCGCGCGTCCGCAGCGCTCCTGCTCAGCCACAGCTCCGCTGCTCGGGAGCGGCTGCGCCGGAGCTGTTTTTCCAAGTTCCACAAAACACACCTAAAACATTCACGTCTCAAAATAGCCAGGGAAGGGTTCTCTTTCCTTTTATTTCCAGGCTGGCGTGGATCGTCGGCGGGATCATCTGCTTGCTGGTCATTCTTGCTGCAAACATTTCTGATGCTGCCCAGTCCCACTTCTGGAAACACAGGAGAAAGGAAACCTTTGTGCAGAAAGAGCTTTGCATGAGGCTGACTGACTAGTGATGAATTGAGGCTGGAAAGGTCATGGATGCATGAGTTACATCAGGGAACATTTGGCACCAAAAACTTCTCTGTTCTGGGGCTTGGTGAGGACACTTGATGAACCCCGAGCAAACATCTGAAGGGACTGAGAGTCCTGAACGTCCTAGGTGGTCTCAGGGATGGCAAATAAACAACTGCAGCCTTGAAAATTAGTGCAATTGAGAGAAAAAAAAGTTTCATAGCTGAGCTCATCCAGAAAAAATATATTAAAAGATAAAGAATATATTCAGTTGCCCACTGATCTGCATTGAGGGGGCAGTAAATCATCTGCACAGGAGAAGGAGAAGGCTTTCCAGGTCTGGAAGACATCTCTCTCCAGGCTGTTTGGTCACTTTACACTTTTCATTTTTTAACGTGCAGTAGAGGCACTGGCACAGGGTGCCCAGAGAAGCTGTGGCTGCCCCTGGATCCCTGGCAGTGTCCAAGACACCCTGGGATGTGGAAGGTGTCCCTGCCCACAGCAGGGGGTGGAACGAGATGAGCTTTGAGGCCATTCTGTGATTCTGTGATTGCCAGGTGTGTCAGATACAGGCAGAAAAATCAGATATCTGCCTGAGAGTCTGTGCAGGGTGTATTTCTGGTGGGAGGAAGCAGCAGAGATGTGCCAAGGAGAGGGCAGGTCCAGGTGACGGCAGTACCTGCACACAGATGAGGACAAGCACAGGGATGTGCAGGAGGTTCTGGTTCCTCGTGTCTATTGTGTAACCTGTGAGTCCCAGGTGAGAGCGAGGGGCTCCTGGGGGGCTGCAGGTCACTGTGGGTTGAGAGCAGGAGGTCTCGGCTCTTTGGGAAGCCAAAGGAGGAACCAGGATGGGGTGCAGCCCTCTCAGCAGCACTGGGCAGGTTCATGTCCTGCTGGTGAGGATCAACCACCAAAAAACTCCCAGGAGGGAACCACGTGGCAAGAGAGAGATTTCTCCTGAAGTATCACAGGCGAGAGAGATAAACCACAAACACAAACAATTAGGAAGAAGCACATCTGTCATGTTCTTGATGCTGTCGGAATGAGAATCCATCTGGTAAAAGAGCCAGCCCTGCCTCCCTGGGAATTATGCATTTTTTCCTTTTTAAATATTGTATGACATCCATCTCTAGAGCTGCATGTTGTTTGTGCTGGCATGTGGGTGTGTATTTCTGAAGGTTCCCCACATTAACACAAGATCTATAGTCTCATTTTAGAAAATTTGCGGCTATAAAAATATATTCTGGGTTTGACTGATTGTTTTTTCCTTCCCTCCTGAAACTCTGGAGCTGCACAAAATAGCTTCATAAAACTTGTAGGGCTTTTTAAAGCAGAAGTTACTGACTTGCCTTGCTTTTCAAAATGCACCCTTGATTTTAAGTGTTGGGATATTGTTTGATTTTAAGCTAGTGAATGCTGAAAAGATGGTCTAAATTCCTTTTTTATTTTGTTGCTTACTGAGAAAAATCCAATTATACCAAAGGGAAACGGGAATAAAGCATTTCATAAAAATATATGGTATATAAGCAAAAAAAAAAAAAAAAAAAAGCCCCAGTCTTCCAAAGTGAGTGTGCAAAAAAAGGTAGAATTCTTTCAGCAATTTCCCTTGAGTAAATGCACTCTCTTGGGAGCACAGTGGTACCCAAATGAGCATAAGCCCTTCCTCAGCACCAAAAAGTGCTTTGTTTGCCCGGGGCCGTGGGAGCCCTGGGTCCAGCCCTGTCCCTGGTGGTGCCTTGCTCTGCCAGAGTTTGGCTGCTGAGTGCCAGCCCTTGCCCAGGCCAGAAGGACTGAAGCTGAGGGACAGCACAATGCCATTGTAGCCCCCCAGGAGCTCCTGGAGCTGCTCCCAACCTCTGTTCCCACCTTTGGGAAAAGGCACCAGGCTCAGCAGGGAAGGGAGTCTCAGTCCTTGAAGCCAGGCTGTGGCTCCTTCCATCCCTCTCCTTTCAGTCACTTCGTGAAGTGCTGGAGTGAGAGTATTCAAGCAGCCAAGAAGCAGCTCCAGTTCAAAGGATTTGGGAAAACCCTTTTTCCAATCAGGCAATTTGTAATTTCAATTGCTAAGTGTTTCCCTTCCATTCCTTGGCAATCTAGCATCATCTGAATTGGCTTTCTCAGCACTTCAGGAAGGCTTGTGTTACATTATGTAAGATTTAACAGCCACCACTTCTCCAAAAGTAATATAGAAAAGTGTTTTTTATGACACAAGAGGGAGATTTCTCATTTGGGAAGCTGATTCTTTGTTATTTTCAAATGACTGCTTTGGTGCAACTTCAATCTAATAACTAATTTTGTCTGTGAAAAAACTAGAAGAAATTTTGTTGATATTTTGATAAATGGAAATGCCTGCTGAGAGGAAATTAAATTTGCCTTTTTATCTTCATATGTGCATATCATATACACTTATGTGTCATATTTATACATAAGGGCCCCTCAGGAAGCTGCCTGCTCCAGAGAAGCACAGGATGAGTGAGGTTGGAAATGACCACGGTGGGGTCCCCTGGTCCAGCCCCATTTGTGCCATTCTGGAGCTGAGCAAACTGGCCATGAAGTCTCCAGTTAGGGCTCGTTTGTCCCAGCTTTGCTCTGCACGGGCTGTCCCACATGAATCTGACAGATAATTCCTCACCCAGACCCTGCCCAGGAACCATCCCAGGCTTTCTAATCTCTTCAGGTGATTTCCTTTTCTCTCCATGATCATTTATTCATCCATAAATTCATCCACTGGCCTTTCACATGGACATAAAGTCCCTTTGCTGGGAGCAGAGGGGCACCATGGGGCCCCTCCATGGATCCCACAGACTTTGCTTTCCAGTCAATGGCATTGATCTTCCTGGGCAGGACCTTTTTGCCCTACCTAAAACATTAATCACAGGCAGTGAGAAGAAATGTTGCTTTGCTCTCCTGAAACTGTGTAGCAATTTCCCTGAAAAAGCACTCTGGGAGCTCTGGGTTGGTGATGACTTTCTCGACAGTGATTGAGTGCTCTGATAAGAAGCTGGAGTTTGTTGCCAACTCATTTATAGCGCTGTGCTCTTTCTCTGCAGCACTTAATACTGTTCCGGCCAGACCAAGGTGTAAAAGAAGTGGAAAACAGAAATATACTTGGAAATTACCCTCACCTAAGAGCACAGCCCATGGTTGTGATTTCTTTGAATGACCCTACACTCCGTGTGTTGAGGAATTGCTTTCCATGCTGGACAGCTGCTTGCCAAAGTCCTGGGACCCTGATTGATTCCTGTGCCATTGCAGCCGTGAGAGCAGAGAGGAGAGAAGGGTGAAAACCACGGCAATAAATGGGAAGGGCAGAGTCTCCCTGAACTGATTGGCTGACTAATGTTTCTTAATTATCTCTCTCGGTGGAAAAGGGGGAATGCCAGGAGCTGCATGGGGCTCTCACAGCTTCACGGCCGCACAGTGTAAATTAGTCCTCATTTCTGAGCAATATATTTCTGCATGGCACCTGTTCTTGCCATCACTCCTAGGGTTGTCTTTCTCCACAAGCTGATTTGTTCTGCTTTATTTCTCTCTCATGGAAACTCATTTATTACTTTACATTAGTGTGTGAAGCCTTGAAGCACCTGTTCCTGCATTTCAAACAGGAGGAGAACCCTCCCTGTGTGACATTCCTGTGCAGGGTTGGCTCTTGAAGCCACACTCAGGTGGGAACACTCAGTGGCTCCTGCGTTGAGCTGGGATGGGCAGGGCAGCCAGAGGAAGGGGTTGGTCACTAGTGATGCTGCTCATACAGGGACTGAGGGGCAGCAGGCACACAAATACACAGGAAACACCCTGCAACAAGCCCAGCCTTTGAGTTATGGAGCTGCTGGTGTCCCTCAGAGTGCAGGGCACGGAGTGGGGCAGCTCTGTGGCAGTTTCAGCCACAACATGCAAAGTCTTCTGAAACAGAGAAAATACGAAAGAATATAGATAGATGAGCTTTATTTCTGGAAAAATTTTTGACTGTTTTTCAGCAGCATTCTTACGGGGGAGGGACTGGTGGGGAAGAGCTGCGGGACTAAGGAAGCATTTCCTGAAGGCTCCATACAGAGAAATTAAAGAAAACACAACCATGGGACATTTCTGAGCCTATTAATGCACCAAGCTCCTCTCTCCCTTTCCCTTGGAAAATCTGTTAGCCCAGAAGTCTGAGGGTGATTCCTATTTTCCCAGGGAACATGAGAGATATCAGCCAGTGCTAACACAGTGCTGGGAGGGGAGCAGGAGTCACCCAGAGCATGGGTCCTGCTTGGATTATTTCTGAGCTGGCAGAGGGGGAATGGAAGATAAGAAGGAAGAAGATGTGAAAGCAACATTTTAAAGGCCATGGGCAATGAGGCAAGTCAGGAGGAATAATAAGAGCCCCATCTGCATTAGGACTTCACTTACAAATAACTTCTGGAAGGTGGCTCTGAGATCACTGTGATTTCATACCTGATTAAACTGTGGTGCAGAGTCCTGGAGGCAGCTTATAAACACAATTTCTGCTCTGTACTGCTCACAGTCGCGATACTCCAACCATGTTTACTAATTATATTTCCTCTGCTGAAGTGCTCTCTCAGCCTAACCAGGCTGGGGTGTGACACAGGGCTGGGGTGTGCTGGGGTGGGCAGCAGGGCGGGGCACAGGGGTGCCCCAGACCCTCTGTCCCTCAGCTGCACTGTGCCCCAGCCCAACTGGCACAGGATGGAGCTGTGCATTTAGCAGATTACTTTAGAATTTGCATTCAGGCAATGGGAGTTAAAACAGCATCCATAAACTTGATCAGTCTAATCTATAAGGTGATTTACATAATTTCCCATTTGCATGGGGCTCCTGTTTAATTTTTCCATCTCTTGCATGATCAAATATACCTCCTTCCAGATGAAATGCATTTCAAGTTTAGAAGATTAACCTGCCTGCAAGAAGTGACAATGACAGCTTGTAATCTCCAAAATAATTCCGTGCAAGCTGGAGAAACTCAGCTGTTCCCATCCCTCAGGGAACGGCATCAATTCCGGGGGTTTGAGAAAGAAGTTGCATGTTCAGGACCCCCTTTTCTCCCTCTCTTCTAGTGCCTGGGCCGCTGAAATAGATCCCAGAAAGCTGCTGTATCCCACTCAGAGCTCCCAGGTCTGCTGTCCGCGGCTCCCGGTTCCCACAGGGGTGCAGCATTGCACCTTCTGCCGCCCGGGGAATGCAGCGGGGCTGCTGCTGCCGCTGCTGCGGCTCCCTCTCGCTCGGGCAGGGATGAACTCACAGCTGCAGCCGAGGGAAAGCAGCTGCTGGGAAAGGAGCAGCTTTGTAGCCAGTCCGAACGACCCAAGTCTGTAGGAGCAATGCACACTGAATTACTGGATTGGGAACTGGGATAACATGGGCACAGAAGAGATGTGTCGTCCCCGCCTGCCTCAGTTTCCCCACATCAAGTACCAGGATGACAGCGTTGGCAGTGCAGGAATGAGAGAATTGCCAGTGTTAATTAGTATGAGTTTGCGATATAGCTCTCAGACAGCAGAGTCACATCCAACATCCTGCTCAGGGATTCGCCCTCCGCCCGCAGATGGATCCATGGCCGCGTCATCAGCGTGACTCAAGGCAGCATCTGGCTCGTGGCTTGCTCAGGGAGAGGGAGCTCCCCCGGGCCGGCAGTGCCTTCCTGCTGCCAGGGCAATGAGGGACCCACCCTTGTCACCGCCACCCTCCCGAGCCTGCGGGGATCCTCCGTCCGCATCACCCGAGCGATGGAGATGAATGACTCTTTGTCTGACAGCAATTAATATTTAACACAGGCTTCCTCACACCTGCCATGCTGCTGGACAGTCGAGCCTGCCTTTCCTTCGTGGGCAGAAAAGCCTGCATTGATCCGTTGCTAAAAATAGGAGACCCCAGGTCCGGGGGCAGCAGCACCAGCTCCGGCAGAGAGGCTGCGAGAGGCTCCTCGCATCTGTTGCCTGGCAGAGACCCAAAGTATTTTTCTGGTACAAGGAGCTTTTTTTCATGCATCACCAAAGAACAGAGCTGCTATTTTTAGCTCTAATAAGCATATTTAATTTCCTACTGCCTCATTTCTACTGTTTTGTGCGAGTAGCATTTCTGAGCATGACCCTGGGGAGCAGGTCTTGTCTGCATCCCTGGAGCGTCCAAACCGATGCTGTTCCCCTCAGCACCACCAAACCCTGGGATTCAATGAAGACCAATGCACTGGGGCTGCCCCAGATGGAACCCTGAGGCTCCCACCTGCACTGGGGACTGTGGGGTCCTCTGGGCAGGCACCCTGCACCCCCCCAGTACCCCTGTTACTATCTAGGGCAGCAAAGCGCTCCTGTTACACAAATAATTAATGAACACAACATCTAAGGTCGCTCATTTGCATTCCAAGGTGGCCACACTGTGCTGTAACTCTCAAACTGCCACTGCCATCAGCTCAGGGACACCCCAGGCTGTGCTTCCCATCAGCATCTTCTTCCATGGGGGGAGATTCAAAGCAGGTTCCAAATTCACTTTCTGTCCATTACTGATTTTGGTTACAAGGAGGGGGGTGCAAATGCTGAGCTGTGTTATGTGACAAGTAACATAAAAACACTTGGCATGCCCATAACTCACTGTCAGGTCGGGGCTGCAAACACACCCCTGACAATGAGACAAATAAAGAATAGGGGCTGTTCATACCCTGGTCCTTATCCTCCCCTGATCAATTTGGCTCATCAGGTTTATGAGACAATCATGTCTCCTGCTACCCCAGCCCAGAACCTCTGAGTAATGGGTTGCCAACACCAAGTAATTATAATGATGTCTTGCAAGTGGAGCAGAAACAACCAAGTAAACGGATTTAAAGCAGTTTTTTATCAGACTGAGTTTTCCTTGAGTTCAGTGCCATTCCAGTGTTCGATCAGCCCAAACCTGTCCTTTATGAGATTCACTTGCTGGCTTTCAGCAGCTGCCCCCTCCTCTCCAGCCCTCTGCTCCCTGGCTGTACCCTCACCCTGGGAGAACTTTCCAAGAGGGTGGCAGAGCCCTGGGACAGCTGCTCAGGGAGGGCCCGGAGTCCCCCTCTCTGGAGACTTCCCAAACCCACCTGGAGGTGTTCCTGTGCCCCCTGCTCCAGGTGACCCTGCCTGGGCAGGGGCTTGGATTGGATGATGTCCAGAGGTCCCTTCCAACTCTCTCCTGTGATTCTGTACCAGCAGAGCCCACGGAGGAGGTTCAGGGATGAGAGTTTCTCTCCCTACAAGCAGCAGTTTTGCTGGTTTCTCTGCAGCCCACCGACACTGTCATCCTTCCCACCAGTTTTGCTGTCCCTCCTCCTGCCTGGCACTGCCCCTGACCCCCCAGACATCTCTGCCACCACTTGGGAGACCAGCCCAGCTCCTGCAGGCTGATAACTCTCAGTGTTCTGTTCATTACTACCTGGCAGGGCTTAAATGTTTGCTGCAGACATAAGCCTTGTCACAGCTGATTTTATTTATCGTTGTGGAAGTGTATTTCCAAATAAAACAGAAAGTGAACAAATAAACTGGGTGACAGAGCTGTAAACCCTGCGCCTGCTCATTCACTTGAAGAAAAGCCTGCTACAACTAATTAACCTGTGCAAGCCTTGTGCTGTTCATAAACAAGCCAGGAATTAATAGTGGTTTTGGTTTTTTTTCCAAACAGCCAGCATATGCCAGTAAATCTTTATTGGGCAGCAAAACAGAAATAGCTCCCCTTTCTAGGGTAAGTACTACAACAACAGTGAGAGGCTGAGCTCTTAAATGAGAGTAAAATATTAGAACAAGTTTATTTCCTGCTTTTTCTGCCTGTACTGAGCACACCTGGGATGTGCTAGAGCGAAGGTTGTGTGAGTGGGAGCTGCAGCCTCCCCAGCACTGGGGGATTACAGAAACAAGCACCAAAACACAGCTTTTCTGCGCCAAATCTCCTCACAGATCCAGCAGGAGGGTGGATTATACAGCACAGCAATCTGAGAGGAGCAGAGAGGAGCCTGTGGAATGGGTAAATAAAGCTGTGGATCTATGGGCATGGGGGAGGATGGGCATGGGAAGTGCAAGGAGCCTCTAGGACAATAAACAGTGGGAAATGCTGGCAGGGGGTGGGCAGGGGACAGGGATGGCCCTGCACAGGGGTGGGCAGAACCCCTGTCAGACCAGCCCTGTCTGTTCACTGGTCACACACACAGAATGGGAGACTTGGGAAAACAGAGGGGGCAGAAATACAAATCAAGGAGTAACACTTTTGAAGGAGAAATTATAAATTGCAATTTAATCACATAATCACTTTGACACTCTCAAGCAAGCTAATTTCTTCCCTTGCCTCATTTCACCCACTTGGCAAGATGAATCTTGATGAATAATATCCTATGAATATTTAATTTTTTGATCAATTGGAATTTTTTTTCTCTCCTATCCCTACCTGCTGGAAAAATCAGTTCTCTCATCTTTTCCTCTCCCAAACATCCAGAGAACAACAGCTTCTTCTTCAACTTCCATCCTCCCCTGTTTTCATCCTTTCTTCCTCCCCTTTGGAAGGCTTTTCGGCCAAGCAATGATCATTGTCATCACCCCTTGCCCATCTTCTGCCAGCTGGGAAACTGGGGCCAACCAAGCTGGATGTGACTGCTAGGGCTTACCTCAGCACAGCCAAGCACCTCTTGGAGCAGGAGGGAAGGATGAATGGTCCACCCAAAGCCCTGTCTATTTTATTTCCTGTTTTTCTTTGTTTCTCCCAACTGTTCAATCCATTTCTGTCTAAAATTGCCAAATTAGGAAACTGTTTTGGAAGTTAACACTGATTTCAAGCTAGAAATCGATGCCCTTGACTTCACAGCTCAATCCATCCCCACCACTGCTGCTCCCAACAAGCTGCAGGGATAACCAGACTGTGCTGGGGCCATGAGAAACACAGAACTAACTTTACCCTGTAATCCACTGCATTTGGGGAAAGGGGAAAGCACCTGAGAGCAGCAGCCAGGGCTGCAGAAGCCCTTGGGTTCCCCCTGCATGCTGCTCCAGCCAAGCTGTTCCAGCAGCCTGCTCCATGAGCACAAATGCTTCCCTTAAATCCATCGCCCAGTATTCAAATCTGCCAACTGTTTGAGCAAGTGAGAGGCTGCAGGAGTGGTTGGCACGTGCTGTTTGTTTAAGCTGTTTATTAAAACTGACAGTCAAATCACTGAGAATCCAGCTGAAACGCCTCTGTGGGTTGGAAGAAGGAGAAGGAAGCCTGAGTGCTGTGGCACAGAGGGGTTATGAGCTTTGAGTGCTACAGAGGGAGGAGGGAGGGCAGCAGTGCCTTGGGAAGCTGCACAGGCTCTGGAATGCTGTTCCTGCTCCTGCTTCTGCTCCACATTCCCCATTTCCCTGTGTTATTTATCAGCTCAGACTCCTCTGTCCCTCTGGCATTTCTCAGAACCTGTCCTTGCCCTGCAGCTCTCACAGGGTGAGGTGATCCCATGCACCCAGCAAAGGCTCCAGACCAAGCTCCCCACTGTGCCAAGCACCGGTGGAGCACCCAGATGTTTCTTCATCTCCCACCTTTCCTCTGTTATTGTTGCTTTTGTTTTAGAAATAGGCGTTCATTTACTAGTCCCTAATCTGTCCCTGCATTCAAAGCAGCTTCCCATGTCCATCATCCCACCTCCACCCATTCCAGTGGAATTGCTGGGGCTCACAGGCAAGTGAGTGGCAGTTCATACACAGAGTTCAGTCCTGTTAGGATGATCAGAGGGAGGGACAGCAATATTCCCTCTCTCAGGTACATACTGCAGCACAGAGTTTGCCTCTGATGAAGATCCTGGGCTGGGCACCAGTGGCAAATGGATTGTATGGGAAGAACAGAGTGAGCAGGGAGACAGGAGCAGTCGCTCAGGGAGTGACAGAGGCTTTGTGTGCCTGGGGATGGTGGTGGAGGCTCTGGGGTCGGTGCTGCAGCCAGGGCAGAGGCAGAACTGCCTGGAAGGAGCTGCTCAGCCACATCACCTCCTGTCTTCCAACTGCTTCTGTCAGCGCAAGGGCCTGATCTTGTCAGCACATGGAAATGAATCCAAGGGAAACGTGTTTTAAAGCAGTTGTGACACAACACTGTCTGAGGCTGTGGTCATGTTTGATCAGTGTGTGTTTGGTACAAATCAGGGTGACACAGCCCTGGTGGCTCAGCCCATCTGACACAGACACCTCCCATCAGTGGGGAAACAAAGAACTCTGCAGCCTGGGATGATTGTCAGTATTTCCACATTCTCCAGGTATAGAGGCAGCCAGAGTGAGTTTGAACTTACAACAGACCTTGTTTGCAATAAAGCTGTTCTGAAAGGCTCCAGCCCCTAGCCCTGTATCCTGACAGCCATCGAGTGGGTGATGATGGTTTCTCTACGCTAGAAACAGTCAAAACCACACACAAAGCCTTTAGGAACGATCTGGGATGTGCTGGAGAGCAGAATAGCTCAAACAGGCATTTCTGATGTACAGTGCAGACAGGAGTGCTTGCCCAGGGATGAGCTTTGGGGGAAATGAGGACGGAGGGATGTGGGAATAGTGATGAAGGAATGAAAACAGAGAGAGATGGAGATGTCTGTGGGAGGAAGGGCAAGGTTTAGTTCATTATACAGTCAGACAAACCATTCCTGCTGGAAACCAACACAGCAGCACCCAGATCTGCAGGACACGCACAAGAGGTTTGCTCTTTCCCCTGCCCTCATCATGTTGTCATTTGCTCTCCTGAAAGGGGAGCAGAGCTGAGCTTTGAGACAGCCGAGGCTTGTGAAAGGTTACCCTCCCTCTGGCATTTCCCAGCACAAGGCACAGACAGGGAGCTGAAGTTCACAGCCAAGCTGCAGAATTAATACTGCCCTGCACTTGCGAGTTTCTTCACTCGATGAATTTAAAGAGTCGGGGATGGAATTGAAAACAAGCCCCCCATCTCATGGAAAAGCCCCCCCCATCTCACCCAGTGCCAGAACACTCCAGGGGGAGCTGCTGACACTGAGGGTCCACTTCCATACACAGCACAGGGGGAAACTCCCCTGGTGTTGCTCTGTCGGACACGAGACACTCAGGCAACTCAGGAGGTCAGCCGGACCAAGGCCGGGCAGAGAGAAAAAGAGACCAAGCCTCTCTTTATTCTTATATTGATACCTTTTTACAGACAGTTATGGATTGGACAAAGAGGCTGCCACCTCTCAAATTCCATAGGTGAGAAACACAGCCCATCACATTCTCCACCCCAGAAAGAAGAATGAAAAACAACATCCAAAGTACAAAACAGTCCTTGGCCCGGTTATAGAAACATGGATTGTTTACACAAAATCCATGAGAACCTTTGTTACCAACTATAAACACAGCACTCTAAAAAATCAGGGCAATACCCTGGGGCAGGTTCAGAGTGGGCTCTTGGAGGACACTGAGCCTCTGTACAAACCAGAGCCCCTCTGCCCTGGCTCCCACCCCTGCACTGTTTCAGAGCAACTTCAAAATCTGCCTCCCTGGGCCAAGAAAACATCTGGCACAACTGCCAGGGACCAAAGCTGCTGTTTGTGAGTGCAGCTGCTGGGAAGCAATTCCAGGTATGTCAGTGGATTTTGAACTCTGAATAATTAAGTGATTTGGCATGTGAAACAGGGTAGCATCATCCCCATATATCCCTCGAATCTCAGGGCCCTCCTGCCAGTGGGCTGGAGATTTCCTGGTTACTTCCTCCCCTCTCTCCATCCCTCTCTCCCTCCCACTCAGAAGCATCCACGCAAACCCCGCCTCTGCCCTCAGCATCCCATCAAAACCAGCTGCCAGCTTCCCCTTCTCCAATGATCCCCACAGTTCTTGTCTCTGAGCCCTGTCCCATGGCCTCTGCCTCTCAACATCTTTCTCCAGAGCTCGTACTAACAAGAACTTAGTCCTGCACAGGGCAAACAATACTTCCCATCCATGAGAATTCCAGTGCAATTCTCTCTCTGTGTTATTGTAAAGCCTCACCAGCAGAATTCCCATGCTCTGCTGCTGCACAGAGCCTCATCTCTCTGAAGTCCCCTCAGCTTTGGTGCCTCTCCATGCCTGATTACATCCTGTCCAAAGCATTTCTCTTCATTTGCAGGGGCAGTGGTGCTGCCTAACGAGGGACGCCATCCCCTGCTAACGGGAATCACTTCATTATGAGCTGGGCTCTGCTTCAGACTGTGGCTCCACACTACCACAGACCTCAATCCTACCACAAGGATTTTAATTTGGGATTAACCGATCGGGAAATTAGATCACTTGTTCCATCAGTCATCCTGCTCTCCCTGCTGTCTCCTGCTCCACATGGCTTGGAGCAGTAGGAAAGGGCTCCCCAGGGAATGGGCATGGCCCCAGGGCTGCCAGAGCTCCAGGAGTGTTTGGACAGCACGCTCAGGCTCAGGGTGGGTTTTCCAGGTATCCTGGAGCTGGACTGGATGGTCCTTGTGGGTCCCTTTCAGCTCAGGGTATTCTGTAATCGTTATGCTTAAGTCAAAATTAATTTATTATCCTGTTTAAAGCAATATCCTGGTGCATCCATCACGATTTGTGTGTGTGGTCCTGCAGATGAATGCACACACACGTACACAAACCTTATCTTGTAAATTCCTACTTTTTGCTCACATTTCTAGGGCAACACTTAATGCAAGAAGCAACATAACAGAAGGCCCAGCTGGGGAAGCCACGACACAGCCCAGGCCCCAGAAAGTCAATTACTCTGCAGGAGAGGGTGACAATAACTAAGGAGATTTGCATGGAAATAACTGATGTCCTGATACAAAGGATCACATGGGCTGTGCTGACAGACAGTGCTGAAGGGAGAGGTGAAGGCAGAGGATCAAAACACACCAGGCATGGCTGTGGTAATCAGCATTTCTTTGTTCCTTTGTTGGAGACTGAGCTGGTGGAGATCTGGCTGCATTCTTGCAAAAGCCATTCATTGAAAATTAATGACAGCTTAAGTTTTCAATTAAACTTTAATTTAAACTCTATGACTGGTGCACATCAGTACAGTGCCACTTGTGTCAGTGATTTATCTTAGCTGAGGATTTGGCCCCAGATCTTGAGTGAAAGCTCTGCCAAAATAAGCTGCAGTAGAGATCCTTCAGCCAGGTTCCAAAATGTGCTAAAGTCCTGAAAGATGGATGGGCATGAAATCAATGCAGCTTGGGACCCCTGAAAACTCCATTAGGGCCTGGCTGAATCTCCTGATGTGTAAAGTACTGCCCCAAGTATAAATTTACCATAAAGGAAAGAAATCCTGCAATCCCCAAAGCCTCTTTTCTTCACCCAGTGGGGTCTGTTCATGGCTCTGCTCAGGGTCCTGGTGAAGATCAGAGAATCCCAGAATGGTTTGGTCTGAAGGGTCCTTAAAGCCTACCCAGTGCCACCCCCTGCCATGGGCAGGGACATCTTCCACATCCCAGGTTGCTCCAAGCCCCTCCAGCCTGGCTCTGGGCACTTCCTGAGGTGTCCTTTGCTGAAACCCAGCCTGGAGCAAGGAGATAAATCCTGAATCTGTATCTGCTCCATGAACCAGCCTCTCCTGGCCTCACCTGTGGTGCTCTCAGGTGAGCTGGTGGTCACCTCCCCCTGGCTCCTCCAGCCCTGCCCCAGTAGGTGGGGACATGGGGGCAGCCATGGGCACATTCCTGGTGACTTCATTTGAGATGAGGGCTTTGATTTGGTCTCACTGCCTCCTTTACAGCCCATTTAATAGATCTGTGGCAGGAAGTCCAATAAGTTAGGAAGTTTAACACACTCTTTTTTATATGTAATGTAGTCATTTCTCAATCTGCCATTCTCAAGAAGTTCTTTTTTTTTCTCCTTGCTGTTGAAATCTGTCTGTATTGAATCACTGAATCATTATTCCTGATGTTCAACAAGTCTTGTTCTGAATATTTTTAGAAGAAAAAAAATGAGATTTCTGCTTGGGACTTTTTTGTTTATAAATTTTGCATAAATCTGCAATACCAAAGCAGTAAAAAGAATTCAACTGAATCTTTTCAAGAACAGGATCAGCTTGTGATGTGCAGAGCAAAACCATTGGGTTTAACAGGCTGAGGGGTTGGAAGAGAATGAAGCAATTAAGGGGAAGGAGGGATGTGGAAATGAGGGTCACTTGCACTTTACAGAAAACCAGACCAACACTGAGTTATCTCTTCAGCTGTGAGGGCTTGGAAAATCCAAAGACAGCAAGGCAAAGGCTCTCTTGATGTGGCTGCTCACATTTGGACTGGCAGTAACACTGAGGGTGAGAAAAGAGACACCTTTCACTGCAGCTTTAGCCCTGAAAGTTCATGCTTTTGTGCACTGGGCTGGAATAGCTGGTTCCAACTCATCTGGTGATGATTGGGCTGCACTGAACTTAGGGAGAGAAGCAGTTCAGGAGAGGTGAGTCAGACTCCCCACCCCAGCACCAGTGGTGACTGGACAGGTTTGACACACCTGCAGACTCAGTAATAGAGAACCTTGAAGTGCAAGGCTGTGGTGAGTGGGATTCGTTGGGCTCATTTGCAGTTTTTGGAGAAAACAGATCGTGGGTTTGCCCTCAGCAATGTTTGGTAAACTTCAGAGCGAGTGGCAGTGATGGATGGGCCCCAAGAAGCAGAACAGGCAGGGCTGAGGTGCGAGATGGGAGCTGACAGCAGCAGAGGCTTCTCTGCACATCCACTCCTGGCAGTGCCCAAGGCCAGCTTGGACACTGGGGCTTGGAGCAGCCTGGGACAGTGGGAGGTGTCCCTGCCATGGCAGGGGTGGGATGGGATGGGCTTTGAAGTCCCTTCCAACCCAAACCATTCTGTGGTTCTGTCACTTACAGTCACTCCTGGCAGAGATTATCTGTTTTGGGAGAAAGCCCCTTTCCTCCTCCCTGGCTGCAGCTGCTTCCCCTGGTCCCACTGCTGACATGGACAGGCTTTACCAACGTGGGTTTCTAAGAAGAGGCTTAAAGCTTTTAATGCTCCCACGTCTCTGAACACAGCAGACGAGAAAGAAAAGTCATTTTCCATCTGTCTGCAAAGGACTGTTAAGTTCTCATCCATACGTAAAGCAGAGCCAGCAGAGATTGTTACAGGCTCAATGACAGCGCTCTACAAATGATAATATGGTTTTTAATTGGGAGGAATAATAGCTTGCTGCTGCACGCTTGGCAGACCAGGCTCTGCAGCTACTTGATCCTGCTGCTTTTTTAAAACAGAAGGGAAAAATTGCAATTCTGCATTGCAGTCAGGGTTTATTTAAAGCAGCTGAGGTGCTGAGCTGACAGCAACAGTGTCCCTTTTCCCTCTGGTGATCCTGGGGACAGCAGAGGCAGAGCCACTGCTTCCACTGCACAAGGCTTGCTGAGACCCTGCACAGCAGGAGCAAGCACCCAGGGCCTGTACAGGGGGACAGGACTCAGAATCACTGAATGGATTGGGGTGGAAGGGACCTTCAAGCTCATCTCATCCCACCCCTGCCGTGGGCAGGGATACCTTCCACGAGCCCAGAGTGCTCCAAGGCCCCTCCAGCCTGGGCTGGGCTGATTCCAGTGTGGAGCTTGGGGCATCGCCAAGTTCTGCTGTGAGGGCGTGTGTGCCCAGTGAGATCAGGAAAATAATCGGAATTAACTTTTAAATGGATTAGTCAAATCACATTAAATACCTTTGTAAACACTTTTGTTTAAAATTAAGGTGAACTAACTTGATTTTGTTTGCTTCACTTTAATTCCAAGCAGCACCATCTAAATGGACGCCTAAATAAATTTAACCAAACTTACGCCTTGGTTTGTCCCTGGATCTCCCTGAGCACTCAGAGCAGAGTGTGGGGTGGGATCCCCATCTTGGGAAGCCTCCCAAGAGGGAATGGACTGCTCTGACCAAGCCTCTGAGTCCCCATGGGCTTGATCTTTGCATTCCTGCCACTCTGTCTACATCTTTCCCTGGGTTCTTGGTCCTCATTGCCACCGGCAATTGGCACCGGACAGGGCATGGCTTTGCTTCAGTTGGGGCTGGGAGGGCAGACAGAGGGTCCTGGTGCTTCCCCTGGAGCCCCAGCCAGCCCCCAGCCCCTTGTTGAGAGAGTCTGACCTTCAGGAGCCCGACCCAGGGATTTAATTCCTTCATCTGTGTGGGAAAACACAAGCAGAGTGAGAAATCCCACTGTGGCCATGGGGCACGTGGGGTAATCAGGGTAACGGTTGGTGCTGGCAAACAGCAGCGAGCCTGGTTTGCTGCCAAGGCCCTGGCACTGCAGCTTGGCTCCCAAAATCTCTGTGTCCTCACTGGAGGTGTCCGGGGAGGGGCTGGAGCAGGGCTGGAGACTCTCCTTGGGAAAGGAGAAACCCTGGGAACACGAGGCTCTGACCAGAGCCCGGCCCCAGCTCTGCCCTCACACACCCAGACACGGCTCCTCGTCCTGGGCCAAAGGTGGAAAAAGAGAATTTGCACTCATGGTTCAGAGCATGGTCAGCACTGGGAGGCAGCTGGGCAGAGCTCCCTCACCCCATCGTGTCCCCTCCTCCTGCTCCCAGCCCTGCACTGCCGGGCACCCACCGGGACTCCGGGGCAGGGAAAGGGAGGTGGGGCTCGGAGAATCGCGGAGCTGGCTGGAAAATGCTGTCAGCTGGCAGGATTGTCAAGGGCACGGGGAGGAAACTCCTGCCCAGCTCCACTCCCGGTGCAGAGCAGAAAGGGCAGCCATGCAGCTCTCCCTCTCTTTGGAAGAATTACAATGCAGCTGAAGTATTTTTAGTAAGGCCTTAATTAAATCATCAAAATATTTCGGGCTGATGTTCATCAGCAAGTAAATCCAGGGAACAGGACAAGAAAAGCAGCTGTGCATTATATTTCTGAGTAATGATATTTGAATCTCTGTGCTACAGAAAGTGGGGGGGGGGGAAGTAAATTACAGAGAAAATGCATTCAGGAAGGTTTTAATGTTATTATAAACCTTCATTATAATGTATGATCAAGCATGTAAGTAAAAATTCTTAGGACATGGGGGTAACATATTGATTCGGGTGGACATCAAAATTTCTATTTGATGCTTAAGCAAAATCTAATCTGACTTCTGATTTTGCAAAATATTTTAGGGTAATTAGACATGTTTGTGCTTTATTGATTCTTAAAATGAACATAAGTATGTGGGGAATTGCTAACACTCTGGATTAAAGAATAAAAGACTCATTGTTTTGCAAAAGTTCCTGTAATTAAATCACTTTCTGCAAATACGACCCTCATTATCCTGGACAGAAATGAATGCAGGAACAGGTAGGGGAGTTGAAATTCATAGTGATCATAAAAGCGAAGCTTTAGTGTTTAAATGAAAGTTTGTTTACTCATAGTTTTCCCCCAGGCTTTGGGATGAATCGCTCATCTGGAGCGCCCTGGGGCAGTGGAAGGTGCCCTGCCCGCAGCGGGGGTGGACGAGATGAGCTCAAAGGTCCCTCCAACCCCGACCATTCTGGGATTCTGCGGTAAAACCCCAACAGCCCAAGAGCACAGGCTGGGGGGAATTCGTGTCGGAAATGAGCTTTTGAGAAGTCAAGCTCAGAGCAAGCACTGAGGGCGGGGCCGGCACAGCCAGCCCAAAGCCCCGACCTGGTCCGGGCCGTGCCCGGGCTGAGGGAGGGGTCCCCAGCACCACCCTGAGCACACCCAGCCAGAGCCCAGCCCTACCGGTCCACCCCGAGACACAGAAATATTCACTGTTCCATTAACGTTTGCTGCCTTTCCCTCAGGTATTTCGGAAGAACGAGGCCAGTTCCATGCGGGCCACCACAGCCCCTCTGCAGAGCTGCAGAAACACCCCCAGGCGCCGTGAGCATCCTCCTACCGCAGCATCTCATCCCTGCTCGCTGACCCCAGGGGATGCAGCATCATGGGCATCCCTGTGTGCTGACCCCGGCGGATGCAGCAGCACCTCATCCCTGTGTGCTGACCCCGGGGGATGCAGCAGCACCTCATCCCTGTGTGCTGACCCCGGGGGATGCAGCAGCACCTCATCCCTGTGTGCTGACCCCGGGGGATGCAGCAGCATCTCATCCCTGTGTGCTGACCCCGGGGGATGCAGCAGCATCTCATCCCTGTGCACTGACCCCGGGGGATGCGGCACCAGGGGCTGCAGATCCAGCCCAGCCGTCCCTCGTGGGCCTCGGGGCCCCGGGAGCGCAGACGACAAAGCGCTCTTGGGAGCGAGCCCATCCCCAGCTGGCCGGGCACGGGCTCTGAGCACCGACTGCTGCGAGGGTGTGAAGGCTGCTCAGAATGCACGAAAGGACGGGAGTTCAGCTGGTTTGAACAGATGGCTGGGTAACATTTGCTGCCGGAGCCCGCAGGTCCCCAGCAGGGCCTTTCTGTTACCATTTTATGCTCTCGCTGTGCTCCCGGCGATGCGGAGCCGCACACGCGGGCACAGCGCGGGGACGCACGGCTCGGCCCCGGCTCTGCAGCTCGCATGGAGCCATAAATAAGCAATAAGCAGAGATAAATGTCTGATTTATTGGGGAGCTCAAAGGCAAAGACAAGCGGTAGCAAGGTCACATCCACAGTTAAGCACGTCTCTGACACAGCTCGCTCCTCTCTCTCCTCCCCTTCTGCCCCTGCCAGGTCTGGGAAGCCCCAAAACGGAATTTTTGTGTGCACTTCTCGCTTCAGCTTCCTCCATATAGCGAAACCTGATCATTTGCTCCGAAGCCAGGCAGCTTTTCCTGTTGCAAAACCAGTGCACCACAGCCCAGCGGGATAGTGGCCGATGGCCCGCGGCTCCTGACTCTCGGTAGCGTGGCAACAAGTGCTAAGCAACACGGAGCTCGCCACCAGGCCCTCGGTCTGGCTTTTATCTGCCGAGGGACCACTTATTGAAGAGCTGATCTCTGTACAAGGCACTGCCCCTCTGCAGGGCTGGAAGTCGTATTACTCATCGGAACCTGCTTCAAGTGTGTGCTCATTTCAGATATAAAAATCCCTGCTCTGACAGGCAATATGTCAATAAGGGGAGCCCACTTTAATCCACATTACTCTGACCCAGGTGCTTTGTCAGGATTACAGCTTGTGATTTTCCACCTAATGGCTTCCCACCTTCCCCTCCCAGGGAGGAGGCTGCTTTGGCAGAACAGGTGTCTCATGCAGGGTGAGGTTTGTCCCCCTGTGGGTCCTTGACTATCCCCAGCTCCTCAGGCTCTGATGGATGCCCATTCCCAAGGGAGAGAGCAGTGTCCATGCAGCCCTGTGCCAGGGCATTGCGCCTGCCCCAGGGATCACAGAATCTTGGAAAGGTTTTTGTTGGAAAGGACCTTAAAGCTCATCTCATTCCCACCCCCTGCCATGGCAGGGACACCTTCCACTGTCACAGGTCGCTCCAAGCCCCGTCCAGCCTGGCCTTGGACACTGCCAGGGATCCAGGGGCAGCCACAGCTTCTCTGGGCACCCTGTGCCAGGGCCTCCCCACTGTCACAGGGAAGAATTTCTTCCTAACATTTGTTAGGAAGAAATTTTTTTTTGCAAAATATTTTAGGGTATTCCTAACATTGAACATTCTTGTTCCCCCTTGTCCTGTCACTCCAGGCCCCTGCAAAAAGTCCCTCCCTGGCTCCCTTGGGGCCCCATCAGGTGCTGGAAATTGCTGTGACAGAGCTACTCCTGCCAGGGCTGTCCCAGGAGCAGAGGGGATCCCCCAGCATGGACACATCTCTACAGAACCCTGAGCTGCACTTGATGTCAGGGTTTCACTGCAGAGCAAGGAGCAGGATGAACTCCCATGGGCAGGGAGTGGCTGCTGAGCCTCCTGGGCTGGGCAGCAAAGCCTGCACTGGGAGAGCCGAGCTGAAGAGATCTGGGAGGACAGACTGCTATCTCCTGTCTGCTCTCTGTCATCACCTGTGGCAGGAAATAAATCCAGGTGGCCACAGAGAGAGGGCTGAAAGCAATGCTTCCCCATGACACTCTGGATTTTCTGTCACTTGGTGCTAAATAAGCCACAGCAGATTTAAAAGCATCGCAATTGCTGAAAAAACAATTTTAATAAAGTGGGTATAAATAACTGTATAGCAGCATTTCTGTGTATTGGAATTGTTTATGCAGGTAAAATTTAATAGCAGAGGTGTGACCGCATTTATAACAGAGTAATCAGCATGTAATTCCACAAACCCAGTGTGTTTGCTCACAGGAGACAACCCTAATGTCTTTTAAAAAGTCGTTAGATTTAAGTAATAGCCAGCACCCAAGTACTCGATCAGGTGGATAGAGAACAAATCAACTTTTATTGCCAGGCAAAAACTAGAAAACCTAATTCCTTGGAAGCTAATAAAAATTTTATAATTTTTTTTTGAGTCAAATAAGCGCAGGGTTTATTACTTTGTAGACGTCTTCATAAAACCTGGAGCAAACCTAATCTAGATGAAAACAACAGCTGTGAGGCACAATATATTTGACCAAGATGGATGCCTCAGAGGTATGATATTCATTAGCTCACTAATTCCAAATGGTAAACAAGGTTTAATTAATTTTGATTTCAAGCTCCAATGGTCGGCTGGCCACGCAGGGTGTACAGAACGTACAGTTCCTGTAGGAGCAAGAGTCTGCTGGAGAAGCTTCTGTGTTCTCTTGGCATTGCTGCTGGGAGAAGTTTTGGGAACAGAAGAGGACGAGTATTAGATATCTCCCCTGGGAGGGTGGTGAGGCCCTGGACAAGGGTGCCCAGAGCAGCTGTGAGTGCTCCATCCCTGGCGTGTCCAAGGCCAGGCTGGACAGGGCCCTGGGGACCCTGGGACAGTGGAAGGTGTCCCTGGGCTTTTGGAAGGATTTGCATTAGTGCCAGGGTCCTGCCAGGCTGCTGCACTCCAGCCAAGCACTGTTAATAGGAAATCTTTCAGTGATGGATTTGAGGGAGCCTCCTGATGGGAGGCATTTACTCAAGGAGTACCTAAACAAAGTGGAAAGCCCGAAAAATCAGATTTGAGTTGCTGGCTTTGGTGACCCGAGAGAACAAAACACTCTCACAGATAGCAATCAGATGCAAAATGGAGACACCCAGAAGAAGAGGCGAGCAGGAGGCGCTGCCCTGGCCCCGTGTGCCTGTGGCTGCCCAGGCTCAGGGAGGCTGCTCCCCCCCGACTCATCTGTCATATCCCTGCCCGCGCAAACAGCCCCGGAGCAGCAGCACGAACGCCCTTCAAGGACAAGCGCTTAAGGGGAAGTGCATCCCGTAATTACCATGATGAATGCGGCGCTGGGTGAGCGAGGAGCAGAGCTCACGCTGCGGTACCGGGGGCTGCACTGAGCAGCACCTCCCCTGCCACCCTCACTGTGCCAGGGTGCTCCCAGCCCTGGCCCGGCATCCCCCATCCTCACTGCTGCTGTTCCCATTTTGGCAAGCCCCGGAGAGCACCATTCCACCAGGAATCCTCTGCCAGGCTCGGATCAGCTTCCCCAGCCCCGCAACCCCACACCCTGCATCCCACCGGGACAGCTTCACTGGGCCATGGTGCTCCAGGCTGCTCCCCAGCTGCATCACTTCCTAATCCTTCTTAAAAAGATCTTTAAAAGAACAAGACTGTTGAACTCATGGAGGCACAGGGACAGGGAGGTGCCCTGGCAAGTTGAGGTTCATCAGGGTGCTGTGGGCTGCCTTTGAAGTAACCAAGCAAGCACCTTTCAAACTACCTTGCCCCGCTCGCAGAAAACTGATCGTTGTTTCCGACTTCTGGCAAAAATCCCTTCAATGACAGTGGAAGAGATAGATTTTTGGGAAAACTTGGCATCCTCATCCCTTCAGTGCCCTGCTTGGGGTGTTTCACATCCCTCATTGTCTCTCCACGCCGGTACCTGTGCTGTGCTTCCACGTGAAAGCTCCGCTTGCAGCAACGAGACTCCAGGGAACGGGAAAGCCAAAGCAGAGCTCTCCGGAGGGAAGTTACAGGAGGAGAGAAGATTTGTCACCGAGCCAGGCAGTGCCCAAGCCTTCGGCAGGAGGGGAGCGGGGCAGGTTTCTCTGGGGACCATCTGGCCCGGCTGCCGCGGTGCCAGGGGCTGCGGAGAGCGACTCGGAGCAGGAGCACGGCCGCAGGGCACAGCTCAGCTCTCCCAGGGCTTTGCACTCCCCAAGGACAATTCCTAGAAACGAGCTGACAGCTCCCATCTGACTCTGCAGTCTTTTTTCCAGCTGCGTGAACCTCCCCGCTCCGCGCATCCCTGAGCGGGGGTGCCTCCCCCGGCACAGCTGAGTCCGCGGCTCAGCCCCTCCGGCAAACAGCACCTGGCTTTGAGACGCACAACTCCCCCAGGCTCCCCAAAATAGCCCAAACACAGCATGAGGGGGATTTAATTGTCACTCTGATGGATGCAAGTGCCTCCTCTGCTTGGGTGCCCTCGTGCTCGTACGCAGCTGTGCTCGGGAGAGGTTTGGGACAGGCTTGGGAAGCCATGACGAGTCCGGACATTCAGAGCTCTCCTTCCCTGGGCTACCTCTGGGCAAGGACAGGCATTAATGGAGCTTCTGAGAAAAGAACCTGCTGCTCAGTCTGGAGAAGAGAAGGCTTCAGGGAGACCCTTCCAGTGCCTAAAGGGGCTCCAAGTCCCACAGCCCAATTCCATGTTAAACATCCTTGGCTCTGCAACACAGAGCTGCTCGAGTGAAAACAGAGGACAGGAACCAAACTTTCATGGACAGGACATTAAAAGGATCACAGTAAATAATTTGCTGAAGAATTTCAGAGTTAATGACACGAGTGCTGCCTTTATCTCCTCCTGGTGTCCGAGAGCTCTGCTGTGCTGTGGGAGGATGGGACACTCTGCACCCATCACCAACCCACCCCTGGAGGGGTCTTGCTCCAAGGGGCCGTGGAAGTGTTTACTGTCACCTCTGAGTGACACCAGGACATGCACTTGTCTTGTTTTTGTGAACTATAAATGTATTTAATTCAGGCTTGAGGCAAAGTCATGGTTCACAGCCCTTTAGTGCACTGCTGAATTTGAAACCAGCTTGCAAAACTGTTCCCAAAATAACCCTGTGAACCTCTTTTATCCAGAGAAATGTACAAAACATTTTTGTTCAAAGACAGAGGTGTAAAGAATTTAAATGTCAGCACTCTCCCTGGAGGGAGAGGACAGGTTTGGGGGACTATTTCCAATATGAGTTGGCGCTGGATCCGTGGAGGGCAAGGGTTGTGGGGTGGCAAATCCCTGTCTTGGTGACAGGTGCCTGTCTCCACACCACTGTGAGAAAAGCTTTCAGAATGTATGAAAACCCCCACCCTAGTACCTTTTCCATGGGTTTCCTGTAGCCATCACTGCATAAATCCACTTACCTGGCCCTGGAGGCTGAGGGAGGCTCATGTTCCCTGCCACAGGCAGAGCAGCTCTCCCCGGACCCTTCCCAGGGTTGGGGAGCCACCAGTGGTGTCACATCCAGGGCTGGACTGATCCAGCTCTCACACAGCTCACCAGGAACCTGCGGCATGGAGAAACAGTAATTTATACACAGGGAAGCTTTGCTGATAAATAACCAGAGCTGGAAATAAGCTTTAATGAAGCACAACAATTAGCTTTATTCATATTTCCCCCTTAAAACATAGACAAATATATGCACTTAAAGAATGATGATGTTTTGGGTAATCACAGCTAAATAAATAGAATGGAAACTTCGTATACTTTATGCAAAAGACTTTGCTGGCTGCAATATTTCAAGTTTCATTTAAAAATAAGTGTTTGGAATGAAGCCTATACCCCAAACATTAACTTTGCATTTGCAAGGGCTGTGGCCATAATGTAATAATGAATATATGAAAATATCTGTCTTCTTCAGACCATCATCCTGTAGTTGCTGTGTCTGCCACAATCGGTCACAACACACCAACAGAAGAACTGAAAAGAAAATTGATTCCCTTGCAAGTCCCTCTTTGTCTGGTTTCTTCATTTGCCTATTAATGGCCCACGGTGCAATTTATTACATGCAATTCAGGTACAATCCTTGTGCCCATGCAGAAGAGAACTGATCAAGTCCTGTGGACACTTCCAGCCTGGAGGTGACATTTCTCCCCCTGAGCTGTTTTGGGGGTTTCTGCAGGGCCCTGGGCTGCAGCTTGGGGAGCCCAACAGCACCAAAGAACACACAGGACAAAAACTGTTTGCTTAAAATACTCAGGTCAGTGTTGATGAATAATGAATACATCCATAGAAATGGGGCTCAACCACACACAAAACTGTACTGAAATTAATCAGGTAATTTAATGGCAAGGAGTAATTTGACATCTTGTGTCCAACGGGTGCTACTTGCACAGCTTTTCTCCAAGCAGCCTGGCTTATTCTCATCGCTGCAGGCTGGACTTGCTTAGTTCAAGGCTTTTAATTATACAGGCTGGACTTCTTTAATGTGAGGCTTTTAATTATCCTTAGATCAATACTTCTCATCAGCTCTGAGGAAAACCTTCCCCTCCTGGGGAGTTACAAGAACAGACTCTGTGTTAAACATCCCCCCTCACCCAGGGGAAAGGGACAGTCCCTGTCCTGAGCCCTGAGGCATCAGGGTGTCACCACCCTGCTCTTTGGGGAGTGGGGGTGTCACATCCCCTGTCTGGGGCACAGGGGTGTCACTGTTCCATGGTTTAGAGGAGTCACTGGCCAGCCTGGGGGTACCATGGGGCCCTCAGCACCTCACTGCCCTTCAAGGACAGATCTACAGGAGGTGGCTGCATCCTCCAGCCTGCATCAGACGGCAAAAATCAGCCATAAAGAGCAGCTCCTGCTGTTGTCTTGCTGAAACACAAGGAGAATTAACGACCTTATTTTTCATGTTGAGAGCGACTTGAATTATTTACAAAACTCCCATCAAGACTCTCAGCCTGGCATGTGCTTTTTCTCCCTCCTGTTCTCCTTTCCATCCCCCTCTTTGAAAGAAGATGCACCTTCCCACATGGGCTCTGCTGTGCCATTTCCCCATGTCCAGGACACCCTGGGGCCAGAGCCCGTGTGCCCAGCCCAGGCTGCTCCTGTCCCCTCTCCTGTCCCCTCCTCTCCCCTCCACGGCATCCCTGGCTCTGCGTCGGCCTCCCGGGCCCAGCAGAGGAGGGATTGGAGCTAATGAGTTTGGCCTTGGGCAACCACCTCCCTCGCTTGGTTGTTTTGATTTTTTTTGGAGCCTTTCAGCCCAGGGTGCTTGTTGCTTCTCCAGCATCAACAACATTAACAAGCTCTGACATCTCATAAATTTCCCTTGGTGAAATAAAAAAGAAACAAATAGAAAAACAAGTTTCAGAAGTACAGGGGGTTTGGTGCTTTGAAATTTTCCCTTCCTTTTCCATGCATTGGATTTTTGTTGTGAGCAGTCCCTTTTATCCTGCTGGTGTCTCTCTGTTGCAGCCAAATTGCCTGGGACAACTCCAGCTAGAACATGCTCACTTTGGCTTTGGGTAGAAAATGCTGAGATAAAGTGAGATCTGATTAAGAAAAATATAAATAGATCCAATGCAAGCCCAACCATAAAAATGTAACAAGTTCAGAAATAAGAGAAAGGAAATTAACCCTGTTAATATTTTAGTTTAGTTTAAAGCCATTCCTTGTCCCATCATAATGATCAAATGATTTATAGAATGTTTTAGGTCGGAAAAGACCTTAAAGATCATTGAGTCCAACCATTAACCCCACATTTCCCAGTCCACCTTTAAGCCATGTCCCCAGGTGGACTTTGCAGCTGAACAAGCATTACTGCAGGGTCACTCCCCCTCACTTGCCTCAGTTTTCCCTTTTAAAATCATGTACAGTAATAACTTGTAACTGTAATAAAAATCTTTGATAACACTTTATTTAGAAATTGGGAAGTTAAAAATTTGGATTGATGGTCACTGTCACAAGGAGCTTGTTCAAACAGTCTCTGCCATGGCAGCCCCGGGCCCTCTCTGCACTTTCCTCCTTGCTCTCTGTAAAACAGAGATTGGCTTTTTCAGGGAATGAGGAATCTCCTGCCTGGGAGCCCAGGCTGTGCTCAGGATGCAGCCCCTGCCTGCCCTTCCATCCCTGGCAGTGCCACTCGCCAAGGAACCGTCAGGGACTGCAGGGGGATGAGGCAGCCCCAGCCATTCCCTCTTTCCCTTGCCACTGATTTTCTGAAAATGCACACCCCAGAGCTTCCCCAGATGCTGGAGAGGGCTCTCTGTAACGCCCTGTGCTGCTGGGAGCTGGATGAAGCACCGCAGCGAGTCCAGCACGAGCTCTGTCCTCACTGGGATCAGAGATTCCAGGATCTCAGCTGCGGGCCTGCCTTTTCCAGGCTTTTCCAAGAACAGGTAATTTTATCCTCCTCTGCCCCAGGGCGAAGGGGGTCTCAGTTGGTGTTAACCAGCAACACACAGCTGCCAGCAAGGACACAAACCCCAGCGTTAATGGCAGAGGCCAAAATGGACTTGATCAAACCCCAGATCCCCAGGTTGGTGACTTTTTCCAGTTACTGCTCCATTGTTATAACAACAGATAAATTATCATTAAAATGATTCTACTGGGAGGGAATGTGGGGTGAAAGAGAAAAACTGATTTTCCAAGAATAAAGTTATTCAGCAACAACACTGGACATGTGAGATGGAATTTTGGACTCGACATCCGCTGCTTTATAATAAGGCAGAGTATTTTCCTTACGGATCTTGGAGCCCTGGAGCTCCTGACTGTGTCCTCTGCTTTACTGCCACAACATAAATATTAGGAGTTATGGCTGCAGCAAGCACACTGCACACTGCTGAGCTGGTTTGAATTGAATATGAGTTTAATATCAACATCCCATCGTGCCACAGCAACTGTCAGAGGCAGCTGTGTTTATCCTGTTGTGCTTTCTGCATTCAGCCTTCGACCCCGGACACATCATCGGGCCCTGCGTGCAGGAGGGGAGCAAGGGGAGTTTTCCAATTAAACCTCTTTGCAATAGCAGGTAGCAGGCAGAAGGACACCTGGGGAAGCTGGACATTTTCACATTTTTGGAGAACATTTGGAAGCTGTTTTACTGTCATGTTTTGGTACTTTTTTTGTATGTAAATATGTTTCAGTTATTTAATATTAAACATTTTAAATGTCATAGAATCAGAGAATAATAGAATGACAGAAGGGTTTAGGTTGGAGGGGCCTTAAAGCCCATCTTGTTCCAAGCCCTGCCCTACTGCAAATTAAGAAAGATCAGTGGTTCTCCATCACCCATTATGGTGTAAATCACAATAGCAGATAGTGTCTGCAGATCTGCTGTGGGCATAAACTAACTGTTATGAGTCCTGCTACCCCTGAGATTGGTGCATTTCTTCAGGTAATATGATTTAGGGAGGAAAGTTTATTTCTGATGGATTCAGAACAAATAAAATCTGTGTTCCATCTGTGAAAACTTTTTGGTTATTCTTTTATATTATGCTACAAAGAAAGAAAAATAGATATTTAAGGAAGATCTCCCATTGCATAAAGATGAGAACTGAAACCCCCAGCCCCACAAACTGTGATTTATTGATCAGCCAAAGCCCAGGACAGCTCCACTTTGACCCATCCTGTGGTTTTATGAGCACAATAAAGCAAACATTTCACAGCACAATCATGAGTTCTGATGTTTGGGAGACTGACAGGACATGTCTGTCAGTTATGTGGGCTCAGAAAATAAGCCCATCTGTGAAACATCACATCTGACTAAAGAGAATAAAACCCCACACATGTCAAGAGACGCTGGAGAGGGAAAAAGCAGCAGAGGGTGGCAATGCTGGACTGCTGAAAGGAGTGGAGAAGGGATGGACATTGCAGAGCAAGGAATGGAGAGTTTATCTGTGCCCAAGAAGATGAACATAATCACAGTTTTAATGTAAATGACAAACTTTAAACAAATCAGACTTCAGGAGCAACTCTGTCACCTCATCTCAGGCCTTCAGCCTGCCTGTGACTCAACCAGCAATATTCACATGGGGAGAAACTGGAAGAGCAATTCCTGGGTGAACAGTAATTGGCTGGAACACAAACTCTCTTCCCCTCAGGGGGACTGAAGTCACAAGGAAGATAAGACACATTTTAAAATTAATTGCCATGTAACTGTACAATGTGCAAAGGGAGAGTGAACACCAAAGGATTGATTCCTCCACCTTTGTTCAGAAGGGCCCCAGAGCTGGAGAGATACGGGATGGGAATGCCTGGATAGCAAGAACAGGCCTGGAGCAAGAGAACCTGCTTGTGGTGGGATACAGGATGGGAATGCCTGCACATCACACCCAGCCTGGATCCAGAGGTGTTCAATGAGGGGCTCAGCCCCACTGAAGGCATACACCAGGGGAGGTTCAGGTTAGATATTAGGGAAAATTTCCTCAGTGGAAGGGTGGCCAAACATTGGAACAGGCTGCCCAGGGTCTATCAGCACTGCCCTGACACAAAAACATTGGGTTTGGCACCTCATCCAAAGTAAACTCCCTGCACAGGGTGATGGCCCCGAGCTGCTGCTCTTTGGGGAGAGCTGGGCTGTGTGCCCATGGCAGAGCCCTCGGGGTCTCCCCGGGGGCTTTGGCTCCTTTGGCAGCAGCCCCAGGAGCAGAGCAGAACAGCAGCAGGGCATGCAGGGATGAGCACACGAGCAGCAGAGAGGTCCTGAGGGGACACAAGGAAGGATGGCAGCTCTTCCCTGGCTCTCAGAACCACTGGCTGGCTTTGCCAAGAGGAGATAAATTGATACAAACCAAAAAGATTTGAGAATGAACTCCATGTCGGGCATCTCTGTCATTATTAAGCTCATCTTGGGAGCAGACAGAAAACTAAGAGACAGAATGTCAATTAATTTGAGTGCAAGAATTCCCTGGGCTGGTGGCTCAAGGAAGGCAGGAGGTCTGCCCAGATGGCAGTGTCAGAAGGAAATGGATTTCTCTGCACAGACCAAGAAACTTGAAACCCTTCTCATTTCTATTTGTCTAAAGATTCTGCTCGGTGTAGAACAATTTGGGCTGGATGGATGCTGACTTCCAGCAGTAATTGATGCCTGACAGAGACAAAAACTCTGTATGAACAAAGCCAGTACGGGGCGAGGAGTTCTGGGAAGGGAACAGACTCATCCATCAGGACTGGGACCTGCTCCCAGCAAGAACATCTCCTCGTGTTCCTCCCCACACTGTCACTGCCATTATTGCTGCAAGGAGGGGACACCTGGGGCTGGCACAGCCCTGACGCTGCGCTCTGAGGAAAGTGCTTGGCTTGACTTTGAATTTGATCTATTGGTGGATCTTGGGCTTGGGCCATGGAGGAGCTCACAAATAATGTACAACTCACTGCCTAGCCCTGCAGGTAATTGATCAGCTGGGAATCACACACATCGAGGATGAGCTCATTTAATGTACTCCCGACCTGTCTCCGTGTACCCACAGCAGGCCCAGAAATGCTGTTTGCAGCTGGGAAGTCCATCACCAGTGACAGGAGCCAGCAAAGTCATTGTCATTATGTCCAGGAGAGCAGAGAGCCTCCTTTGCTTTGATTTCTTTCCTGTTCAAACACTGAGTTTGGTGCTGCCGACAATGCCCACGTCCTGCAGTTTTGCCTTTCACCTGTAAGGCAGGTACAGCCTGACTGATGCCAGAGGGTCCCTTTGCTGGTCCTCCCTCCCAGGATGAGGCTGGGACCTGGCTGTTCTCCCTGGCATAGCTGCAGGCTGACCTAAACTCTGGGGTGTAGTAGCCAAACCCTTCGAATTCTGTGCTTTTGCCCTGCCCCGAGCCCGTAGCAAGAGCCCGGCCCCGAGGATGGACCGTGCCCGAGGACCGCGGCTCCTGCCGGGCTTGGCACATCGCTGTCCCCCGGGCACAGCCCAGCCCCGGCCCGCTGCTGCCCGGGGAAGCTGCAGTCCCGCATCCCCGTCCCTGAGGCATCCCCAGAGCCCGGCTCGGGACAAGCCCGGCTCCCGCAGCCTCCCCGGGCAGCCGAGCGCAGCCTGGCCCGGGCTGGGACCGTCCTGCCTTGCCGGGGCTCAGCTCCGCGGAGCCCTGAATGTTTTCAGAGCCTCGGGTGCTGCTGTAGCTCAGTGCTGACAATAAACTCTGCATGAATACTGATCGGTCTCGGGCAAGGGCAGCGTTTAACCCCGGCACGATGCCCTGCTCACACCCGGCTCCCTCCTCTCGCTGATCACCGCCCCGTGCTGCGTGCAGCAAAAAGTCCTCTCAGCTCCTCGCAGCCAGCTTGGAAGCCCTCAGGGCAATATTTAACACCTCCTTTATCATTCTCACATCCTGTACAATACGCATTTATGCAGGTTTTCTCTGGAGGATCATTCCGAGCAGCCACATTATATATTTACACTTAACATGCTCTTGAAGGAACTCGCTGTACTTGCAGAGTGCCCCCGGAACAGAGCAGCCTCCGCAAGGCGTTTTCCCCTAAACACTGCTCAGAATAAACACGATCAGAAAGGGTCAGATTTGTGAGGGACAAGAGGGAAAATGGGTCTGGTCCCATCTGCCTGCCCCGGAGAGGTCACAGCCAGGGAAAGCCTTCCCTGGGCAGGAGGAAAGCAAAGGGGCAAAGCCAAGAGCAGGAGCAGAACTCCACGAGCATTGGGACATTTGCCACGCCATGAGAGCTGTGCCAGGGGTCACTCCACATGGCAGCACTGCAGGACCCCACCACAACAATTACAGGACACCTGGGATGCTCTGTGGTGCTCGGGAGCCCTGGCCCAGCAATCACCTGGTGCTGGGATTCTCATTCCAGCCCCATCTCCTTCCAAGCTACAGCCAAGCAGCTGCCACGGCACAGAACTGTTCAAAGATCTCTCATGGCCTGAGCCATCTCTTTTGGTATTTGCACAAATGTAGCGCAAATGAAAATTAAGTGAGAGTAGGGCTGGCGTGCTGGCTCTCACTGCATCCCTGCGTGATACTGGGTGGAAGAAAATTTGTAGTTGATGGCCACAAGGCTCAGGGAAAGGTTTCTGCAGATGTTTCAGGCAAATCCTGACAGAAAGCCACTTGGACCACGTGCCATCCCACACACAGCCTGCTCTCCATCAGCATTTTCCCCTCTTGATTTCAAAGCTGCTTTTCTCTTGCTGCAGTGAAGTACTGAGAGGTTTTTACTCCTGTAAAACACTCCTGTTCCTTGTTTAGGCTCTCCATGGCTGGTGGAAAAAATTTTAATTAAAAGCTGTTCTGCTTTTATGTCCAACATGCTTCAACTGGCAATACATCTTTTTGATGCTGGAATTGCCTGTTTGGTATTTCTTACACCCTCCGAGCAGCTGGTGCAAGGCAGCACTTGAATTAGAGAGCTGGATGGGAACTGCCTGATGTGGCCACAAAAATCCTCTACATCTCTGGTTATGCTGCTAATTATAGCAGTGGCTGGATTCCAGCTGATGTCCTGGGAAAATAGGACTGTAGGCGCAGAGATGAGGGGAAAAGTGCTAAAACCTACCCAGCCACCTCCTCACGGGTGACTCGCTGCCTTCTGCCACCATCAATTCATTCCATGACATTGGAAAATGCTTCCAATAAAGGACTGAGGCTCTGCAGAGTCAGAGGAGAGGTTTCATGGATTAGGAGGAAATCTCCTCCCAAATTCATCCCCTCTTTGGCCTCAGCCTTGAGATGTGTAGGTTTCACCCACATCCCCCTGTGGGTCAGCAGGGTGTGACTCCTGAGCTGACCCCAGCCCGTGGGCGACCCACAGGAGCATGGGCTGGGTCACCCCTTTGCCTTTTGGGGTTAAAAAAGCCTCATCACCTCTGACTAATGTGGTTTCTGGAGCTGCCTGGTTCATGGCAACAATTGCCCACAGCACTGAGTGAGGCACATGGTTCAGCAGCAAAGAAAGTGCTGGGGAGTGAAAGAGAAGGGGAAATAAGAGGAAAAAGCAGCTGCTGGAGCTTCTAGGCTGCAGAACCACCTGTGGGGCAGCTTTTCCAGCTGCTAAACCCTGGCACCAACTGCTCTTTTGCAGGGGAAGCTGGCTCTATCCCCCATGTCCTTATGGAGAACCAGGAGAGGTTTTGGGGTTTCCTCTGGGATTTGCTTGTGGCCACTTTAACTTCTGAGTCAGGGCAAGACACAGCAAATCCTGACCACGGCCAAAGGAATTGCATTTCTTCCTCTCTTTTATTAAGTGAAATGTTAATAGTAAGCTGCAAAATGGATTCTTTGTCCTTTTATCAAATCAGCCTACACAGCCTCAAAGCTCCTTCCCGTTTCTGGATCTGTGGGATTTTCCAGGAGCCCCCAAATCCACCCACCCATCAACTGCCATTACAGGTGGAAACATTGTCAAGCTGTGTACAGGAATACAGACATTTAAGATGAGAAACTACTTAAAAAATTCAGAGCAACACTTTGTGACATTTCCCACAAGACTTTAGTGCTGTTTACAAATTCCGAAGAACACCCCGAGTCATTTCTGGCACGGACTTATGATTTATTTCAAAGCAAAATGGGCCAGAGTGTGTGGGTCTGTGTTTAATGCAGAAAGGGATTTGGAAATGAAAAGTCAACTGGCATGAAAGATTGCTGGGCAAATGTAAAAGCAGCAAAGCGTGTGGGTGGTCTCTGAGCATGTAATAGGATATTTGTAAGGAAAAGAAACATGCAGGATTCTAAGCTTTAATGAAACAGTTCCTTTTTACCCAATCAATAACATGATTGTAATTTTCCAAGGCAAATTGCCTCTAAACTCCCTTTTCTCAAGGAAAGAGTGGCACAAATGGGACAAAGATGAGAAAGGACTGAAGGAGGAACCATGCACATGTTTGGGGGTGACCCTTCCCTGCCCCCCAGGTCGGGGTCCTGCTCCCAGCAGGAGCACCTGGAGCAGGCAGGACCAGGCAGAGCAGGGTTTGGCTCATGCCAGGGATGGATAACACCCAGACAGAGGAGGGCTGGAGGATTTTCTGCTCTATCTCAGCTCCACCTTCCCACACACCACTTCAGTGCCTTTGCCAAAGGATGTTCTGGAGCAGCCTGAGTGCTCCGAGGGGGCTCACCAGGGAAAGGCTTTGCAGGAGATAAAACCAGGACTGCAGAGGAATTTGGAATGTAGCGAGGTGGTGGAGGAGGCTACAGAGATCGAGCAGGAGCTGGCACAAGGCACCAGAGCCCAGGGTGAGAAGAGCCTCCCCCAGGGACAGGGCAGGCAGTGGCAGGACAGGAAAATCACTGATTCCAAATGCAGATAAGAGCAGGGAGTTATTTCTATCTGAGAAGGCTTCCCACTAATCGTGCTTCCTGAATCTGCCCAGTAACAGAATCATGGAATGATCAGGGCTGGAAAAGATCTCTGAGTCCAACCTTTCCACCAGCAGTGCTGTATTCCCTGTGACCCATGTCCCCAAGTGCCACATCCACACTCCTTCGGAACACTTCCAGGGATGGTGACTCCACCACTTCCCGGGGCAGTCTGTTCCAATGGCTGACTATCTTCCAGGGAAAAAATTTTCCCAAATATCCAATCCAAACCTTATGGAAGCCCAAGTTACATTCTGAGCCACATCATCAGAAGTTCCAGGGCATGACACTGCAAACAAATTAAACATCACACTACTCCCTCACATGAAGTTGAGCCCCACCTTCTGTTTCAATACCTAGAGAGCATCAGCATAATTTATTTCTCAAAATTCAAAAGAAACACTTAAAGATGAAAGGCTCACAGGAGTATCTCTGGCTGCATCACCATTCCTCAGCAGCTCTTCTTGTTCAGTGCAAAGCAAAGGATTTAATTGCCACAGATTAGAGCAAAGAGTGTCAGCAGTGAGCACAGGAGCACAGTGTTGGCTCAGGCTCTTTACTGGGCTCTGTACCTCTTTTGCCTCACAAGGGAGATTTCCTTCATGCCTTTATTAAGATGCACATCAGCTCCCAGTGGAGGAGATTAAACATTCATGGGAGGGGTCTGTTCATTCTTAACTTTTAGGAAATAAAACAGGAAGAATAGGAAGAAAATGTAATATCTGTCAGATCTTCTGGACTTGAGTCAAGCAATAAAAACCAGCACAAAGATTGATGCTCCTGTTGGGATGGAACCACAGAATCGTGCAATCATAGGCCAAACCTGTGTGATGGCTGGAAAAGCTCCCCTGCATCCATTCCTCTGGCAGTGACTCCCCTGGGAGAGCAGCTGGACGTGCCCTGCGTGCCATGGAGCAAACTCTGCTGCAGAGGGATTCAGCCTTCTGGACACTTCAGAGGCAGAAATTGGCTTCAGGTCTTCTTTTCGGTAGAGGAAAAAGGAAGACAGTTTGAAAGGCTGTGCCATTATCCTCCAGTACAATAACACAATAATTAAAATCACTCTACACAGTCCACTTTCCCTCCAGATTTGGAAGACTATAATAGAGAGAATAACAACTGCCAGGACCCTTTTCTTCTCCCCCCAGAAGAACCTCACAAGTGACAGAGACTTGAAAGCTCAGAGCTGGCTCTCAGGGAGAAGATAAAATGCTGCTCAGAATATAGATTTTGGTGCCAGCTGGGAATTACAGCCCTGATCCATCCTCCTCTGTCATTGGAGTCTGTGTTGCTCTGTGGGCTAAATGGAAGTGAATACAGTTACTTTCCCTGTCTTGGGGGAAAAAATGACATTCCATTTTGTCTCCAAAAAATACACATTATTTAACTTATAAAATATTTAATCTGTGTAATTAATCCTCTCATGACAGCGCTTTGCACATTTTTCTGGCAATCCATACTTTGAATGGCCTATAGTTATAGCTAACTTTGTTTCCTTTTTCTCATGAAATTAATCAAAGGCTTGTATTCTAAATTATTCAGGAACTGAATGAAGCCCGCTTTCTATGGCTTGCAGCAAGAAAACTCCTATTTCTTTCATGTGCCAGCAATACAGAAATTCCATTTTTCTAAGGGGGAAAGGAAAGCAGAGTTGATCCACAGGCTGAGGTGTGTCACTGCTGTGCAGGGGTGTTACTGCTGTGCCCTGGTGGCACAGAGGGGCTGAGCAGGGCATGGTCCTGTCACATCCTGCACCTGCAAGGAGCAGTAACCTCGAACGAGGGGCTCCAGGCTTGAATGAATCATCCCAAGAGCCGTGGCCCAATTCCCAGAGAAGTTGGGAGCAGCTGTTGCTCAACTCACTTTGATTTGTCATTCCAGCTGGAGTTCTGGGGCTGACAAGGGTGACCTTTCCCTTCAGGACACTCCAGGAGAGGTGGAATGGGGTCGTGGGGCCACGAGCCCTGGGTGCTTTGTGCTCAAGCCTTTCTCCCTGGGCTGTCAGGGCTGGGAGCTCAGGCTGCTCCCCAAGGGTTCCCTTAATCTGCCCAGCACCCCCTGCCCTGGGCACTCTGCTCTCCTCCCACGTTCCCCTTTCACACCCTTTGTTTGGGCTTTTCAGAGCCTTTCATCTGCATTTGGTCCCTCCTGGTGCCCAGGGCTGGCCAGAGCCGGTTCCTGCCTTGGAAGAAGCCAGATCACAGGCCGGGCAGGGGTTTGAAGTGCTTTATCAACACTTGCTCCTCTCAGCTCTACGACGTGCAGAAGGCTCTTGCTGGATTCAGAGTTCAGCCTCTTTGAAGTTTTCACCTTCAGGCTAAATTTTTCAGCAGAAAATTTCCTCTCTCACCACTTGTGGAGGAGTCACATGGAGAGTCTCACTGCAAGGGAGTTGCTGTGTCACTGAGCTGCATATGAATTTCCTCAGATCCTTTTACTTTTCTTAGCAAAAATATTTCTTCTTCCTCTGAGCAGCCACCACTTGCAGCCCCCAGGGGTTCTTTCACCTCTGGCTCTTGCCCAGCATCACTCAGGTCTCTGTGACTCCATGGAGCACCAGCAGTGAGAGCTCTCTGCGTGAGATCTGGTGGCTCTGGGGGTGAGGTTTTGGTAACAGGCAGAACATCACCACATTCTGTCACTCAGGTTCTGGGAAACCTTCCGAGCTCACAGAGTCTGTCCCCTCCAGACTGACAAATCCTGCTCTCAAGGAAATAAATTACCAGCACTCAGCACTAAGAGGAGACCCAAAGGGGCCCAACAGTTCATTAACTGTACCCAGGAAAATGTCTAATCTGCCCTTTACTCTTCAGACTTTTCTTTGGAACTCTGTTACCAAAAAATATGGGAAATTGATAGAAAACTCTATTTTCTGGCTGCCCCACTGTCCAGTGGGTTGTCAGCTGCTGGCACTTAGAGAAATGCATCCCAGAGCAACCCAGCCTCGTGGCAGGGGAAGGGGTGATGTTTGCTGGAAACCATTCCCGGGGAGCAGTGGGATGGAACAGCTTCAATTTCTGTAAGAAAACCTAAGAGGAAACACAAAGCATCAGCCTTGCTTTGGGAGCCAGCAGCTGCTTTGGCAGAATACAGCAGAGTTTCCATCTCTTGTATTGTTAATCAGCTCTGAGATTCACAGAGAAAGAAAAAGTAATAAAAATAATTAAAAACCCCAAAGCAAAGCCTTGGTTAAATCATACCCTGCTGCAGCACAAATTTCAGTGTCCAGAGCTCTGCAGGGCTCTGTCCTAATGCATCAAAGCCTCCAGTGCTGCACCGTGGTCCAGATACAGGAAGTCTTCTAATGATGAACCCAGCATTAGGAGCATCATTGTTAATCAGGTTTTATGGATTTATGAAACAAATATACACACTTGTCTTATTTAATATTATTTTCCACTCAGAACCTTAGTTTAATACAGATGCCCTGAAATTATACCATTCATAAATAATGCAAGTAATAGAACCCTTCTCTTATTCCCTGGTGCACACAAATGCAAGATGGAATGTGGATTTAACAATAACAACATAAAAAACACAGTAGAACTTTGGATTTAAAAAGCAAGAGCAAGTGCTAAGTGCCAGCTACTCCGAGAGGAGGAAGCCAGGGCAGCTGCCAGGCTCCAAGGCACAAATGAGAATTGATTTTTAAGGAGAGAATTCATGGCCTTGATTTCGTGGTCAGGTTTATATGACTGGGGTGATCTGGACGCGGGGCGTGGATGTGTGATCCAAGTGGCGAGGGAAGCACAGACACCCGCCCAGGAATCATCACCCTGGAGAGCTCCACCGGGGCTCAGAGGCTGTCCCTGCCCACGGGGCTGTCAGAGAGCTCCCGCTCCCACTCCTGGAGGGTGGTGGGATGAGGAGCTGCTGCAGGAGCTGCTGCAGGCAGGTGGAGCTGGACGCCGGCTCGGGGAGCTGTGCTGAACCTGCCAGAGCTTCAGCGCATTTGGTATGCATCTTCTACATAATTCATAGCCCAGATACCGCTGAAAATCAGGAACAATAAATAAATAAAGCTGCAAAATTAGAGTTTTTTGGGCAGCCTTTCACATGGCAAAACACATCTAAAAGAAAACCATGGTCTCCCTTTGCTGAATTTGGCCAAAATCTAACCATGGGCAGAGCTGCATTACCACTCAGTAGGAGACAACTGCCTTTTCCCTTTCAAATTGGAAGAATCGATGTGTTTTTAGCGTTCAGAAGCGTGGTTCTAACAGGGAGAAGGAATGAAAAAAATGTGACCTGAGGGACATTTTGCCTGCTCCGAGCCCCACCTGTGCCTGCAAAGGCAGAAATGCCAGAGGCTCCCTGCAGCCTCGGTACTTCCCTGCCGCACATTTCCCAGTATTTTTCACTCATTTCTTCAGCCAATTTCCAGTTCCTAAGACAGGAGCCCTGCCCTTCCACTGAGGGCTCAAGGCACAGAGGTCTGGTGACAGCCCCCGCTGCTGTTCCTGCAGCTGTCACACTCTTTCTCCCTCCCTGGGCATGCTGGACACGGATTTATGGAACGCACTCGGCCCCGTCTGCTCCAGCCTGGGCGAGAGCAGGGCTCCATCGCCTCCCTGGTGAGCTGGGAACAGCAGCGACAGAAAGGAGCCTGCAGAGCTGAGGACAGCTCCGAGCTGCCGGCTGCAGGCTGGGCCGGGGGCTGCCCCCAGGAGGGTCCCTGTGGCACCCCAGCAGCGGTCCAGCGCGACCCAGCAGGACCCAGCAGGACCCAGCAGGACTCAGCGGGACCCAGCCGGGACCCCTGCCCGCTGACAGCCCCTCTGTGCGCGCCCTCTGCCCGCTGCACTCGCGATCGCCCATGTGAGATGAAATCCATCCCTCAACAGGAGCGAGTCCATCGCGCTCCCACCCCCGCTCCGCATCCCCATCTCCGAGGCAGCAGCTCCAGCCCCGCACACGCCGGGCCGGGCGGGAGGCAGGAGAGCGGCGGAGGCTGCGGGGATCGGAGCAGAGATCGGGCAGCGCTGCTGACAAAACGCGCACTCATCGCTTCCGGAGCCGCCCGCCCGGCCGGCGAACACGGGCAGAAAATAAACCCCAGAGCCCGCGTTTGAATTTACAACGAGCTGCTCAGTGGAGCTCGATCTGTCAAGCACCACGTCCCATTAAGATGAAAATTTGAAGGTCTCAATAGAGCAGATAGAGAACCTCTTTTATTCTCTTTATTATGGGATGCTTGTGAGGGTGGCAGGTCGGGCTGGACACAGAGCCCAGTTTCAACGACCAGGTGCTCATTTTCTCGCTTGTTTATTTGTTTCTTGGGCTTTCACTAATTCTCAGCCCCTCACGTTTGCAGGCGCTTCTGCCAGTGCCTCAGTGCCGGGGCTCCCTTGCTCCTTGATGCTGCTCAGGGCAGGACGTGCTGGGATAAAGCGTCCCCTCACCTGGCACTGCTCAGACCCTGTCCACAGTTCGGGTAGCCCTGGGCAATGCTGCCCCAGCAAAACAGGCAGGCCGTGGTGGATCTGTGTCTTAGAACAAGTCTGAGAGAAGAAAATGGGAATGCCTGGGTTCTGTCCCCTCCTGCCCAGCGTCTGCTGGAGCTGAGCACTCACACCCAGAGCAGTGCTTTCCATCTCCTCTCTCTCCCTCCCGACTGTAGCCTCTGAAAACCCAGCCCTGACTGAATGCAACACCCTGCCAAACAGTGAGAAAAAACTCACTTTTCTGGTTCCTGCATCATTTGAAGAAACAAAATTCTTGATATTCCCCCTGCTCAGAAAAATACACTGCACAGATGCAGCTTTGAGAAGGAGCTGCCTTGTTCCCAGTTCAGAGTCAGTGATGGCAGCTCCTGTGGAAAACTGTGTCCAGGTAAAGGATGCTTTTCCCAGCGCCAAAGAGGCAGCAGATGTGTGCTGGAACCCTCTCCTGCTGCCCACCCAGGAGCTTCGGGAACCATTACTCCTCCCCTGCCATGTGTTTTGGCTCCTGCAAGCACGGAATATTTGCAAAGCATTCGGCATTTGTTGAAATACTCTCTCTGGATCAAAGCTCAATATTTCTTGGCTTCTCTACACTTTCTGAGCCGCCTTCTGCTCACTGTTATATATTTGCCTTTCTCTCCTAGGTAGTTAATGGATCTGAACAGCTTTTGTTTATTGGTTGGGCTTCTCTTCCCAGAGAGGGCAGCAGAGCTGGGAAGGGTCCGGAGCCCCAGTCGCGGCTGAGGGAGCTGGAAAGGGGCTCAGCCTGGAGAAAAGGAGGCTCGGGGGGACCTTCTGGCTCTGCACAACTCCCTGACAGGAGGGGGCGGCCAGGGAGGGAGTCGGGCTCTGCTCCCAGGGAACAGGGACGGGACAAGGGGAAATGGCCTCAAGCTGTGGCAGAGAAGGTTCAGGTTGAATGTTAGGGAAAATTTTTTGAGGAAAAATGATGTGATCTTGCCAGAAGCTGCCAGCTCCTCTCATTGGATTTAGAATCGATAGTGCATCAAGTGGCTTGGGATGTTATTAATCAGAAAACTGGCACGCAAGACCAGGAGGCAATAACACCACAGAGTGCCCACTCTTTTCTTGTGGAGCAGCTGCTCATGNCCAGGGGCAGCCACAGCTTCTCTGGGCACCCCATGCCAGGGCCTGATCACCCTCTGAGTAAAGGAATATATATAAAATAGACATATAAAAATATATGTGGAATACATATAAAATACATATATTTCCTCTCTCTCTAGGCTGTAGCCACCACCTTCAGATGTTCTCTGGGTCTCAGCTGCATTTCAGGGAAATTGGTTCCTCATATACAGAGCACTTAAACTGCCTTGTCCACCTTGGTACCTCCATCCCAGCTCCCTAAAGGGCAGCAGTGTCCCACAAGCAAGTTCCATGTGTGTAGCACTGGGGTTTATTAACAGGGAAGATCCTCAGCCCTTAGAAGCTTTTCCATGATCTATTTTCAAAGATTTGAAACCTTTTCATTTCTTTTTTCACTTGCCTTTTATAAAAAAAACATCTCTGTGTTTGCAAGACCTGTTCAGGGTCAANACAACTCCCTGACAGGAGGGGGCGGCCAGGGAGGGAGTCGGGCTCTGCTCCCAGGGAACAGGGACGGGACAAGGGGAAATGGCCTCAAGCTGTGGCAGAGAAGGTTCAGGTTGAATGTTAGGGAAAATTTTTTGAGGAAAAATGATGTGATCTTGCCAGAAGCTGCCAGCTCCTCTCATTGGATTTAGAATCGATAGTGCATCAAGTGGCTTGGGATGTTATTAATCAGAAAACTGGCACGCAAGACCAGGAGGCAATAACACCACAGAGTGCCCACTCTTTTCTTGTGGAGCAGCTGCTCATGACTCCAGGTAGTGCTAATTACTCCTTCGGCCACTCCAGGTAGTGCTAATTACTCCTTGGGCCCTGCTTTTCAGCTGCTTCCCAGCCAGGCAAACTCCAGCTAACAAAGCACAGCTGCAACCAGGGATTTTCCTGTCACTGTTGTGGTAACCTGTGGCAAAATATTCCAATACCTTCCCTCCAGCCCAGGGGGAAGGCTGTGAAGGCTGGGGGAAAAGGCACAATCATTTTGGGTCAAAAGACACTAAAAAAAATATGGGACATCCTGCCAGTGCTAGGAGGGATATAAAGCAGCTTCTTCTGCTTCTCCTGATGCTGTTACTCCCTGGGTTATTAGGGATATATATATATATATATATATATATATGTNTGAAACCTTTTCATTTCTTTTTTCACTTGCCTTTTATAAAAAAAAACATCTCTGTGTTTGCAAGACCTGTTCAGGGTCAACAGATTTAGTAGTATCTCTATAAAAATAACAGAGAATTTCTGAGCCTCTGCATTCATGGCCTACACAGCACACCAGGGAAAGGAAAATAACTTGAGAAGTATTAGAACATACTTTAATAAGCTCAGGTCTCCTGCCTGTGACCCTGAAAGTGTGTTTATCTTTGGGCTTGTCTTCAGCAATTGCTACTCCACCACCACCTCAGGATAAGCAGGAATGCATGAATTTACAGCTGCAAATCCCATTTGACTGCATGTAATCCAGTGGTTTTCTATGGAAGAAAGGTTTGAAAGGCTGCACCTGTCCTGCTCTTGCAGAGAGGGGATTATGTTCTTATATAATTATTGTATGATTGTGTCTAATTGGACAAATGTCCAATGCCATTTATTTTGTCATGAGGCTAACCTGGAAGTAACCTCTGACTGAATTCATTAATCCTAATGAGTTATTCAATTTATGATTAATAAACACCAAAGGGAACAGAAGCAAACATAACTACTGCCCCCACTGAAAGGAGTGCTAGGCACGTAAATGATGGATCTTCTCCCCAAATCATCCTTCCAGATCTCACATTTCTCTCCATAACCACTCCATAATCTCTCTTCTTTCTTCTCTCGCCTCTCTCCTCTCTTCTCCTCATTCCCCGTGCATGGACGGGAGGGAGATAGGGAAAGCAGCTCACAGCCCCAGCTCCAGGAACCTGGGAGATGTTCTCTCTTTTTCACAAGAATCTGGTTGCTACTTCGGATTCTTATAGGAAGAACAGAAACAAATGGAGAGAGACACTGTGGATACAAAATCCAACACGCCCAGCCTGGCACTGCAAATCCTGCTGGTTCACAGCAGCTCTTTTGCTCAACCCCTGCCATTTCTCACCCCATATCTGATCACCGCCTAGCAGTGAACTAGAGAAGGAATTAGCATTTCGCAGATATTATTTGCAGCAATTCAGAGCCACAAAAGCCAAGAAGTGAGGAAGGCAGAGCCCAGCACAGCCCCCACCCAGCTTTCTGCCTGGACAGCAGATTTGTTTCATATGCCCAGGATTTCTGACAACCACAAATAATTGGACTTTCAGTTTAATTTAGAATGTAGCAGTAGCTCCGAGCATCAAACAGGGCTCTGGCTCGTTATCAGAGCACACTGGTGGATAAACACCTCTTCTTCTGCCTTTTCCCTGCAGGTTCCCCACGCAAACACTGAGCTGCTCCAGGCTGGGGGGGCTGTGACAGCCACGCTGTGGAGAGGCATGACTGCCCCTCATTTACCTGCCTGGAAGGAGCCCTGGAGCCCCAGGTGTAACAGGAGCACTCCAGCCCCACAGCAGACACGGCCAGGGATCCACAGCTGCTGCTGCAGAGCATGGGCACATTTCCCCACACAGTTCCCATGCAGGCCTGTTTGGGGAGATCAGCACTGGCACGGTGTCAGAGATGAGTTTAATCACATTAGGAATATTCACTTCTTCCATGACAGCTTTCCTTGCAGTCTCAAAGTGGTGCTGGCCAGAGCTGGGCGATTTCCCTGCAGCCCTTCTGGCTCCAAACATGGAAACAACTCGGGGGGGAAACTCCAGCATTCAGCAAGTTTATGGGCAATGCAATTTATTTTATGATCAAATTACACCAGGGTAATGCTGCCTTTTGCATCAGACAATTCAGTTCTAGTAATTGCTACCCTGGGGGTCTCTTCTCTCCTCTGTGCACCCAGCCCATTTATAACACTGATGGTAGCAATGTGTGAGCAGAGGGAGGATAATAGACCTTAAATAGCAGCAACATCTTGCTGGAGGAAAGACAGAGCTTTGTCTTTGTATTTCCAGGACTTGTTGAGCCTTATGAGGTGTGTGCCTGTCCCAGAGAGCTGTGACACATGCCCAGAGCTGATGCCATGGCAAATGGAGGGGATCAGGCTGCTCTGCCAGGGTGACTTGAGGTGTGCTTTGTCTCTAACACCTGCACACATCCACTGGCCAAAGAGCCAAGTTTGACTACAGATAAGTTGTAAAAAATTGAGGAAAACATGCAAAGAACTAGTAAGAACAACTCTGGGTACCAAGGACTGGCCTTAAAATCCTTTTACGACCCTCAGGCTGCAGCCCTGGCAGGGGGGCAAGCCCCAGGGATGAGGTTTGGTTTTGGGAGATGTAGGTCCAAATAGTACCTACCTGAGGTGCCCAGGGGCAGGAATTCCTGCTGTAGAGCAGCCTGTTCAGCCACAGCTTAACCCTTCTGCTCTTCCCTTTCCTTTCTCTGCCAGGAAGATCACAGAATCCCAGACCGGTTTGGTTGGGAGGGTCCTGAAAGCTCCTCTCCTTGTGGGCAGGGACACCTTCCACTATCCCAGGGTGCCCCAACCTGGCCTTGGGCACTGCCAGGGATCAAGGGGCAGCCACAGCTTCTCTGGGCACCCTGCTCCATGCAGAGATGGCATCTGCCTTGCCCAGAGTGCTGGGGGGCCCAGGGAGCTCTGCCAGGTGAAGGTCAGAGCCATCAGCAGGGGGGCAGCCACAGGAGCAGGGGCTGATCTGTTGGGACTCATGCCTGTCAGTGGGGAGGATGGGAACAAATGACATTGGGTAATGCATTCTGAAAGAATGTCCTCTGTTTTGGGGAAAGTCACACCCCAAGCTGTTTTGGAAGCAAGTCTTGATCTATTTAAACCATTTTGCTTTGGGTTTCAAAAGGACAAGAATTTCTTGGGGGGGGGAAAGCCCCAGCAAACTTGCAACCAGCTGTATAATTTGCTATAAATATTCCACAGCCCCTGGGATCCCAAAGCCCTCGCTGAACACACAGCATGGAGCACTGTGGATCATCTTCCCAGTGTGATAACACCAGTAAGGGAGTAAAGAAGTCCTGGAGGATGCCTGAATGATTCCAAAGATGAAAGGCAGCCCTTCCACATTGGCACTGAGCTCCTGGCATGGCCAAGAGCTGGGCTAGAGCAGCCTTTTAACCCTGAGTTTGAGGGACTCCGAGAAGAAGAAATTGTTGACTAATTTTTACCAAGTGCTGCTGTCCCTACCCTTGGAAAGTGGCAGGTGAACGGCAGCAGCAGACACCCCACAGGCTCCTGGGAAAGGTGTTTCTCCCATCCTCATTCCTCATTCCTCATCTCTCACCCCATCCCATCCTCACATTTCCCTTGCCTCAGCTGACTCCTCATCCACTCCCTGTACTCAACAGGGAATTCCCTGCCTGTCCCTGTCCCCCATCCCTGACTGCCATGATTTCCCTCTGCCTCGTACCCGTTCTTCATCTGGGCTGTTTTCCAGCCCTCCTTGCTTTGATCTGGCCCATCAATGGCATCGAGCTGTTTTTGGGATCCCCATTCCAGCTGCCTGGGATCCCCTCTGCCATCTCTGTGGGTGCTGAGTGCACACAGGGCTGGGGTCAGAGGGGTTTGGGTGGAGGAGGGAGCAGGGAGTTTGGATGGAGGTTTGGATGGAGGTCTGGATGCAGGAGGGAGCAGGGAGTTTGGACAGAGGTTAGGATGGAGGTTTGGATGGAGGTCTGGATGCAGGAGGGAGCAGGGAGTGTCCCACACAGCCCCTGGCTCTGGGGATCAGCCCAGGGTTTGCAGGAGCCCAGGTTAATTGAAGGCTGCCTCATGCCCTCACCCTGCAGTGTGACAGAAATCCACTGCTGGCCACAGCAGCCTCACCACAAGGTATTGATTTACCTTTAACACTTCGTTCCTCAGCAATAACATAAATCAGCAGGACAAAAAGAGGAATAGGAAATAGCTTCCAGCAATGCTGAATGGACTCTCAGTGCTGACGTGCTGCAACCTTGGATTTACCCAGCAAGGTCACAGCTTGAAAGAGCTGCACCTCCAGCTCAGGGTGTGTGGTTCCCCTCATATCCTTCAAATATCTTAAAGTGGTTAAGATGTTTCCATAAAACCCCTGAGTGAAGAGCAGCTGTTCTTCCAGCAGCCAGCTGAAGGGACTGGGAGGACTGGGAGCCATCCTGGAGCCATCAGAGGGGCTGTGGCTGCGTGGTCCCCTCCTGTCACTGCTGTCCCAGTCAGCAAAGCACAGCCCTGGGCTGGCCATGGGCACCCTGCACCTCTGAGCTGCCCCAGCCCCAGCCCCAGCCTGCACGAGGGGGGAGCAGGAAGGGATGGGCATTTTGGAGCCAAAGAGCTGCAAGGGTCATTTTGAGAATTACAGAGCTCCTGTTAGGAAAAGAGAAAAGACTACACTGATCATCTCCCAGGTACTGGAGAAATTGCATGAAGTAACATTAAAAGGGGCAGGAAATGGGGACCTGGTGAAACAAAAAATAAACTTTTTCAGCTGAAAATTTACATTTCGTGTCACATACACCAATACACTTTTTCTATGGAATTATTGATCTGCATCTGCTCTTAAACTTATTTCTCGTTTCTTTTCTCCTCTCTGCTAACCAGGCACTCTTGATAAATCTCTGTTCTGTGTATGTGCACCTACCCCTGGATGTTCACAGTGTGTGCACACACAGATCACAGAACATTCTGAGCTTAAAGGAACCCACAAGAATCACAAGGTTCAGCTCCTGGCCCTGCACAGAACAACCCAGAAATCCCACCCTGTGCCTGAGATCCTTGTGTGCCTTTAAACAGAGTTGCTGTGGAGCTTCCATGTGCTCACATCTGTGCTTTTGGTCTCATCTACTCGATGCCAAAGAGACTTCCTGAATAAAATGTCAGTCTTCTTATGGAGATGAAGCTAAATATAAATCTAATACCTGCCTGAGCTTCAGAGCACTTGGAAATGTGGGGTTTCTGTGTCCAGCCCTCTCTAAACCCAGGGAAAGCAGAGCCCTGCTGCTCCACGTCTGGGTGTATCCCTGGCAGCCTCCCTGCCTTTGGGCACAGCAGAGACCATCTGCAGATGAGCCAAAATAATCCCAATCTGCAAAGAGTTTTTGGAGTGTGCACCTCCCATATACCTGTAAGGGTGGGTGGGAGCAGTGGGACATTAATCTCAGCCTTTTGTATCTTTTATCAAGTGAAGTGAATGAGGAAACAACATTTTCAGTGGTGTCTGCCTGTCCTTAGAGCCCGTGTGTCTGGGCTGAGGGAGGGCTCTGATTTCAGGACCTAAAGCAGCTTGAAACCTGCCACTTTTTAAATTTATTATTGATTGCCTTTCTGTCTCCAGGGATTGCTGCAAAAGAGCCAGGCTAAACCCCCTCTTTATGATGCATGGCATTTCCAGCACAGGATGCTGATGGAGGAGGATTTGGAGTATGGCAATTATTCAGCCACAAACACACCACTGCTTAACTAATCATCAGTTTTAACATAAAGTCCTCTAATCCCTGAGGACTGGGACATGCCATACATCATCCCACAGCACTGGGGCTTCTTGGCCTCATTCCTGAAGAAACAGAATGAAGGCAAAGAAGAGATGGGTGGGAAATGCCCTCCCTGGAGTGTCCTGGGCAGCCCCTCAGCAGAACTGGGACATGGGGAGAGGACCTGGGCACCCCTGGGGACAGGACAGGACAGGACAGGACAGGACAGGACAGACCCTGACCCTGCTCCATGCCCCTGCTAAAATGAGTGGGCAGGCATAGAAATAGAAAGATCAGGGAAATTATTAAAGGACTAAACTCAAGGAAAATCCTATTCCACTGTTTGTTAGATTCCTTTGGGAGAATGTCCTTGATCACCATCTGCTCTCGAGGGTCACAGCGCTGGGAGAAATGTCCTGGGAGGTCTCGCTGGGGCAGGAGAGTGAGGCCAAAACAGGAGCATCTCCAGGAGTCAGAGCGAGCATCACCATCCCACGAGTGCTTGCGCATTGTTGAGCCCCTTTCAGGATTTTCAGGAGCTTTTGGATTTTGCAATGAACGTTTTCTGCTGTGCTACGAGGCCTTGTAATGGCTGTGCTGGCAGTGAGACCCAGATGTGCAGAGGGAACTGCTTCCCACAGAAACAGCACCTCGTGTGAGCAGCTTCTGCTTGCAAGGAATGAATCTGATCACAGAACTTTCCTCCCCTTTCATCCTGGGAGGGGAAGGATGGGGAAGGATTAAGATGGAAAGCAGACACAGTGCTAGGGAGGTGCAGCAATCCTTTCAGCCCCACACCATGCTGTGAGGGAGACAGAATCTGCACATCGTTCTCTTTTTTACTTTTTTTCTGCCCTAAAATTGTTGTTCTTCATCCCAATATGGAAACATGTGATCTGAAATACAGTAATGGTTTTTCTTTCTATACCTGGAGTATGCCTGAAGTCAAATAGAGATAAAAAATTTACTTTGCTGCTGCCACCACAGATCTTTTTCCAGTAAATTATTCAGCTTTATTAAGCACATAAAGACCTACAAAGTTGTTCTTTTAATGTACTTATAAGGCCATAAATTAATATCACTGCTATGATTGCATTTTAATGAATTTTTTAATCTTTGCCTAATTTGTACACTTAACAATCACCCCAAAAGAAAGAGGAATGCTCACTGTGGGAGCTTTCTGATCGGGGATGAGGTGCACGTTTCCTCCTCAGCCCCACACTCTGAACAAAGCCTCCTAATTCCTGTTCCCTGCTCTCAGTGGCTCCCGTGGAGATAACCCAGCTGTTGTGTGCCCTGCCTGGCTCTGCTCAGTGCCTTGGTGCTCTCACAGCAGGTCTGAAAGGCTCAGGCTGCTCTGGAAATGCAGCTCCAATCCCATCCGGGCAGATTTGCTCTTCCCTCGAGAGCTGGGCTGGGGATTCTGCAGGGACACAGGGAGAACACGGGCCTGGATGGAAGCTTTATATGGAAAAAGAAAGAATTATGCCCTAACTTCTTCAGGCAGCCCACAGAGAGCCCAGACTGGTCTGGGTGGTACCACTTCCAGCTCACACTGCCTCTGGTGGAATTTTTGGGTGGTTCCCAGGAACAGAGCTCGGGGGAGCCCCGTTTTCCCAGGAGCAGAGCAGAGTTTGGGGAGCCCCGCTTTCCCAGGAGCAGAGCAGAGTTTGGGGAGCCCCGCTTTCCCGGGAGCAGAGTTTGGGGGAGCCCTGCTTTCCCAGGAGCAGAGTTTGGGGAGCCCCGCTTTCCCGGGAGCAGAGCAGAGTTTGGGGAGCCCCGCTTTCCCAGGAGCAGAGTTTGGGGAGCCCCGCTTTCCCGGAAGAGCTCTCTCCCTTCTCCACGCTCTCCCTGCGGACCCTGCTGTCCCCGCTGTGCCCGCTCCTCCCAGCAGAGATAAATAATCCCCCTCGCAGTTAAACTGCAACAAATGAAACCGTGAAACACCTCGTACAGAGCGCTGCAAAACTTGCATTCCAAATCTATCCTCTCTATCTTCGTCACGATTTCAAAGTCTTCACATGATGGAATTTGGGGTGGGTTTTTTTCTCTCTCTCTTTAGCGAGTTGCACAATGTTCCAGCACACTTTGAGCACATCCTCCTGTTAACTTCTTATGCACGTGTTCAATTTTTGTGGGGTTTTTCATTCAATCTGTGAGACTGATGCACAGGTCTCTGCAATCCTTTTCATCTTGGCTCATTGAACACGTAGAAATGGGGCAGCAACACAACATGTTATGGCAAAGTTTCCCCTTTCTGCCTCAGGAATGAATTACATTGCAGGGATCTATATTTGGAGCTCTCGGCACCGTTCTCCATCCTGTGCCTTTTGATGTTTTATGCATTTGTCTGAGCTGCCTGTCTGCCAGTTGAGCTGGCTTGAAGTTATCAAAATTTTATCATTTTTCAAGCAGAAAAACATTTTCTCCAGCCCTCCCTCTGTCCCCCCCACTTGCAGCATTTTCCTCCCAGCCCGCAGAGCCCTGGCTTCTGCCCGTGCTGGGCGTTGTTTCCTCAGGATCAGCTCCTGCCTCTGTTCCAGCTCGGGGAGGGCAGGTGGAGGAGCAGCTGTGGCCGTGTTCAGGTGTGGGAGGGGTGGCAGTGACGATGCTCTGAGTCCCTGGCACAGCCCCTGGCACAGCCCCTGGCACATCCAGAGAGCTCCATCTCTTCCCATCCCGGGGCCCCTCCAGAGCCAGGGTGTGCTGTGGCAATTGGGTGAATGGGGAAGATGCTGAAAACTGCTGAATTCCTAGTGTTATAAATAAATAGAGTAATTCGCGCTCAAATATGTAATATCAAAATGTAAAAACCAAATCAAATTGTAACTAATTTTAAAAAGCGACCAAAGCCAGTTCCAAAGGAATGCAGCTCTTGTCGGGAAGGCTTTTGCATCCGGAAAACAAAGTCACGAAGCACTGATAGACCATCAAGAAGGCATCCAGCAGGCTCCTGAGGATTTACATCTCCAAAGGGAGGTTCCCGGCAGAGCTGATGGCCCATCTCCGAAGATCTCCTCCCAGCTTGAGCATGAACGATTTGATCAACGACTCCGATACAGAGCATCTAGAACCATCAGATAACTCCCCCGGTGATTTGAGAAACAGGATGTGCTTTGTCTGTCTCGGCCCCACGAATAGCCTACCTCATGAATATACTGAGTGATAGAAATAATACCCAAGATCCGGACTCCACAGAAAAACTGTCTATAAACCGGCTGCCGAAAGCACAGGGCGTGAACGGAGGGAGGTCTGATGCGATAGAAGACAGACCTGTGTTCACCCAGTACCAACCCCGGGCTTGGTTCTGTCTTTTCGATCGTGGCATTACTTATAAAATTTCTTGGACACCTAATAAATTCTTCTTAACCTTGTCCTCGATTTAGGTGTACTTATTTATAACACTAGTGTTCTCTTCCTCCTCCGCTTGCACATTTGTTAGGTGCTTGATCCAAAATTTCCAGCTGGTTAGAGCAGTTCAGCCATAGGGAATTCAAGTGGAAGTGCTCCCCTAGATGGACCTGGGATACCTGAGGCTGAGGCTTTGTTCATCCCTGCTGAGCTGGGGTACAAGAGCTGATCCTAGACATTTATCCCTCCACACTGAGCCTTGCAGTTATTTCCAGCTTTTCTGGTGTCTTGAGATGTAGCCCACAACCTGCTTTTCTTGGTATTCCTCTTTGGAATTGGCAGCCCTGTGCTGGAGCCTGCAGCTGCCTGGTGCTCCTGCCAGCCTTTGGCTCAGAGCTGGGGAGAAGGTGGGAAATGTCTCCTGCTCTAAGAAAGGTCTAGCAGACTGCAGGGAAAGAGGAATTTTCGTTGCCTCTTAATGATGATGAGTGATTTTGATCCCACTGATCACATGCATTCCCAGAACATCTGATTAATGAGGCCATTTCTAAGCAGAAATAATGAGCCTGTGGCAAAAATATGTCAGAAACAGTGAGATCTCTCTGTATATCCCCCTCATAAAAGGCCCCGACTGTAAAGAAATTCCTGAAGGTTGTAAACAAAATGGTTTTCTTCCTCCCATTTCCCTTTCCCTCTCCCTAAGCCACTTCCATCGTTAGAAATCAGCGCATTAATTGGAGATCTCTTGCTTTAGGGCTGCAGGCAGAGAATCCCAATGTCTGTCTACTCATAACAAATGTGAATTTCAACTCATGCAGATCAGTGGTAGCATCTTCTACCCCTGGAAAATAAACAATCCAGGGGTCTGTGGGATGGAGCCAAGGGCTGAGGACTGCAGTTTCAGATTGGATATCAGGATGGAATCCTTCTCTGTGAGGGTGGGCAGGCCCTGGCACAGGGTGCCCAGAGCAGCTGTGGCTGCCCCTGGATCCCTGGCAATGTCCAAGGCCAGGCTGGACACTGGGGCTGGGAGCAGCCTGGGACAGTGGAAGGTGTCCCTGTCCATGGCAGGGATGGCACTGGGTGGGCCTTAAGGTCCCTTCCAACCCAAACCATTCTGGAATTCTGTGATTCCATGAAAATGCCTGGCAGGCAATGATTCCAGACCTGGCTACAGGAGGTTTCCACAACATCCCTGAGTCCAGGGAGATGGGAGCTCCCAGCCACCAGCACTGCCTGAGCTGGGCCCTTGCTGTGCCCCAGCCCTTCAGCTCGAGGTTCTGGACTGAGAGTGGGCAATAAGGGTGCAATTAAGTTGAGACACAAGAAGAAAGAAGATAAATTATTGCCTTGCATTTATATAGCACATTTCATCCCAAACCATTGAGTTAAGTGATTGATATACAAATTACATTTTGAGAGATCACTCCACTCTCTCCATGCCTGACATGCAGATATATGTAATGTAATCATTATTTTTTAAAGCAAACTTACTTATTAATGCAAACCCTACAATTGGGGTGAGCTCTTCTGGGCAAAGATGAATCAGAAGTGACAAAACTCCACCATCTCATGACGAGCACACTTAAGAATGAATGGAATAATTTAGATCCTTGGATCCCTCCAACACAGCAAGTTCAAAGGCAAACAGAAAGCGCCTCTCTTCTCTAAGGATTCAAAACACAGTTTGCTAAAATGTAATTAAGCACAAAGTCCCTTGAAATCAATCACTTCCAGAAACTAATACCCACCTTGCTGATTAGACAGTGGGTAAGCCAGGGGCAATTAATGCATTAGTATGAAAATTGTTAACTGTGAGAGCAACCAGTTTTGATGGGATAATTGCTCTGAGAAAGACTAGTGGATGGTTAATATCAGCACAAAGTGATGTCTTTGGGAGAGGGGAAGCTACTATGTTAACAGCAGCTAATTAAAAGTGACCTAATTCTCATTAATAATATTTTTGATCAGATACAAACTTGAATCTGGGAGAGTAATTGGGACCATCCGCCCCAGCTGATGGCTGCTGGGAAGTCTTCTGCTTTGTCTCAGGGAAAAGAGGTGCCCTTTTCCCACTCTCATGGCAGTGGGAAGGTGCTTTGGATCAGAAAGGTGAAGCTCTGGCTCCTCATTAAGTCATTTTTCAGCCTGTCCCAGGGCAGAGGTCCATCCCTGCCCACCAGCCCTGGCAGTTCCCTGCCTGGTTCTGTGATTGTCACTGTGATTGTAACCCTACAGATGTGACATAACCCTGCAGATGTGGCGTAACCCTACAGATGTGGCATAACCCTGCAGATGTGGCATAACCCTGCAGATGTGGTGTAACCCTACAGATGTGGTGTAACCCTACAGATGAGGCATAACCCTGCAGATGTGGTGTAACCCTACAGATGTGACATAACCCTACAGATGTGGCATAACCCTGCAGATGTGGTGCAACCCTACAGATGTGGTGTAACCCTATAGATGTGACATAACCCTACAGATGTGGCATAACCCTACAGATGTGGCATAACCCTGCAGATGTGGTGCAACCCTACAGATGTGACATAACCCTACAGATGTGGCATAACCCTACAGATGTGGTGTAACCCCGCAGATGTGGTGTAACCCTACAGATGTGGCATAACCCTGCAGATGTAGCATAACCCTACAGATGTGGTGTAACCCTACAGATGTGGCATAACCCTGCAGATGTGGTGTAACCCTACAGATGTAGCATAACCCCGCAGATGTGGTGTAACCCTATAGATGTGACATAACCCTACAGATGTGACATAACCCTGCAGATGTGACATAACCCTGCAGATGTGGTGTAACCCTGCAGATGTGGCAGCCAAACTCTGTGCAGCATCCAGAAACCAGCCCAGGGAAATCCAATCCATCGTGTTTTACCACTTTGAGTAACGTGAAAGGTTTCTGAATTTCAAAGTCTGTGTTTGTTCAGTGTGGTTGAGTGGAAGTGTCAGGGAAAAATGTTTGGTTTTCATTCTGCTGCAGTTAATGAACAATTTTCCACAGATCATAATAGTTTTACACCATTAGCTTTGTAATTAAGTCTTTATTATGAGATCCTGTTTCCTCAGCACACTCTGGGGTCTGACAGCCCCATGGCCATCAGGTCAGAAATGATTTGTGTCGAGAACAACTTCCCAAGTGATGGCTGAGCTCCTCCAACAGCACCAGAGAGCACAACTCCAGGCAAGGAGAGGCAATTTGAGCAGGAAACACAGAATAACCCTGACGTGGAGCTGACACTGGAGCCATGAGCGGAGTGCAGCTCTATCCATCCCATCCATCTGCTCTGCTGACTTCCAAGGGGATTCCCTGTGCTCCAGAGCAGGAATCAACTCTGATCCATCACAGACACCTGTCCAGGGCTGGGGAGGACACCCTGTATCTGTCAGCATCCCCAGCAGGGAGTGCTCACATGGCTTGGCTTTGATCACAGAATCCCAGACTGGTTTGGGTTGGGAGGGACCCTAAAGCCCATCCAGTGCCTATGTTTTTAAAGGAAAGCTCCTGCTTGCTGCACTTGGGCATTTCAGCAGATGTTCTGCTTGCAGCTGGAGCAATGCTGGGACAAGTCTTCTGTTGGCTTAATGATTAATTGTATCCAGTGGAAAATTATTCCACAGGCACCACAATCAGCACTCAGTGTTTCCAAATGTTAGTTTCTTCTATAAATGGGTGTTAGCAAAAAGCAGATGGCAAAGATAATTCACTGTCTACTGCAAACCCTCTGCCATTGTCTTTGCCTGGTGCTGCTCCCTCCTGTCAGGCTCTGTTTTCAGTTCTCTCCTCAGTTCCAGGCTGTGACAGGCTGTGATTTATGGGCATTTTGTCTGCTGGTTTATTTACAAACCTCTTGTTCTGTGATTTGCTTTGAGATCAGAAATGTCCCTGTGAGGCTGAAAGAAAAGGGTTAATTTTCATGTTCTCATCAGAAGTGGGTTCAGCCCTTTCTACCCCTGCAAACGCTGGTGGAGGGGATTTGGACTTTGTGCCTTCTTAATCACTTTCTTTGGCCACCTGAGCAAAGAAAGGTTCAACCAGCTGTTAACAGGGAGCACCTGAGTCATAGAAATCACCTGTTTTAGTACTCCAGCTGCAACTTTTCATGGTACAAAATCATATCCTTCCTGAAATTCAGATTTGAGTGCTCCTGAACATTGAACTCAAAGTCAAAACTCAAAGCCTTGAAGTCCATGTATCTCACAAGGACAGAAAAATGTCTCTCATCTTCAGAGTCAATGAGTGTGGAATTCTCTCTGAGCCCAAATTGCCAGTGTAGGACATCCCCCACTACTGTAACACCAATAGGAGCCTATTTTTGTACAGCTTTAGGTCTTGGAGACAATCCAGAGGCAGCTCTTCCAATCCATGCTGACTCCAGGCTGACTCACACCCTTAACTCACACATGCCATTGTCTTTATTCAGATTTCCCACTTACACTGCAGGCATCTGACATTGCTTAATTACAGCTCTTTTTTTTTTCAGCCTATATTCCTTTTGTTTCTCCCCTTTATATTTAGCACCTTTATAAAGGGGTAGAGCAGGCATTAATGAAGATGTTTGGATTTCAAAAGTCGTTGGTAGCATTGAAGAGGGATGGAAAAATTGTACCCATAGAGTGAGCAGAGGTTTTACCAACCCCTGCCTGGTCCTGCCACGTCAGAGCCACGAGAGCCTGGCACAGTGCCACCAGGGACAGCAGCCAGCACAGCCTCAGGGACAGACCCTACCTGGAGGAAAAGGCCATTACTGCTCCTGAAAGATCAAATTGCATAAAATTAATTTTTACATCCGATTTTGCCTCCAGCCAGGATCTCCTGAGGGCTTTGCCAAGGCTCTCACAGAGCAGCTGCCCCCAGCAGAACCACGGCAGGCTGAGCCCAGGGTGAGCCCAGCTCCAGCCGTGGATGGGACTGTGGAATCATGGAATGGCCTGGGCTGGGAGGAATTGCTCTCCTTCCCCTAACAGTGACACAGGTTTTGAAGCACCAAACCATGATATCCTTGGCTTGGCTTGCCCTGCAGCACCAGGAATGGGACTGGGAGCTGTGTCCTCTCCTCTCAGCCAGCACAGCCCTTGCCTGGAGCGCCCTGTCCTCTGCAGCCCCAGGCAGATGCAGATGGAAAGCCTCATCCTGCCAGATTTTGTGGAAGATGTTTTATTTATACATTCTTCCTCCCTGATTATACCCTGCCTTAAATAGAGCAACACTTTTTATTCCCACCAGTGCTCACCAGTCCTGTGTACTGGTAAATTTGCCTGCAGATGGTGACAAAAATTAAAGGGATAGAGATGTCCCTGGCTGAGCTGAGCAGCTGGTCCGTGGCTGGTGGCTGCAGCCAGGTAAGGTGACACCTGGCAGCTGTACAAGTGTCCCCAGGGCAAGAACAAGATGAACAATCCCTGCTGCAAAGGAGAAGGAGGATCAAATGGCACAGAAACACCTCGATGCCAGCCCAGCTGAGCCGTGAGCCCCTGGGCTGACCATGAGCACGTCCCTCAGAATTTCCATCTTCTGAGTGAAAAATAAAGTCAGTGCTGGCAGAGCACTTCATTCCATGCTGGAATCCCTGCCTGGACACCTTGGTGAGCATGGAAGAACTTTGCCCAGCTTGATCTTGGCCCTGGGGGGCACAGGGAGAGCAGGGGGGTCCAGCATTCCTCAGTTTATTGCACCAGACATTATTCCCACTTTATTCTGCCTCCTTTCCTGAGGCCACTTTGTGAAAGCACAGAAGATGCCAGAGCTCTGCACTCTGGAAATGCAGGAAGAGCCGAGTGAAAGGGTGGCAGAAATCCCAGGGGAAATGGATTTAATGGTCCCAGCAGCTGCTCAGGCTGCCCCAGCCCCGAGCTCTGGGAACGAGGACACATCAGAGCGTGACTGCAGAGCAGAATTGGCCCAAAGCCGCTGCATTTAACAGATTACAGCAGATTATCCTAAATAATGATTGATTTCTTTGGAGCTGGATTTCACACGCCTGGTTTACAGCCCAACCACACAAATTGGCAGAGAGCTGACGTGGGCTGGATGAACAAGTGTGAGGGGATGCAAAGTGCTGGTAAAAGGCTGTTACTCACAGAAACTCAGGTGTACAACAGTGCAAACTTGTTCTGGCATTTCCCTAACTTCTTCCTACACACTTGTTTCCTACAAGGCTGAGAATTGGGGTGCAGAGCAGAGCTGCAGCTGCCAGAGCTGTCTGCAAGCTGTGGAGATGAAAAAGAGCTTCAAAGAATAAAATTTTGATGAAAACCAGAAATGAAAGAGTATGAAAAAGAACATTTTCTTTCTGTTTCAAAGGAATGATGCATTTTCCAGAATGTACCATTGGCATTTCTGAACCCAGATATCTACAGATTAAAAAAGAAATGCATTGAGAAGTCTCCAGAAACACAGGCAGATAATAAAGACAGCCTTTACCCTTCCTTCCCTTGTCGATTTTATTTCACAGGGAGAGAGTAAAAGAAAACTGTGTGGAAGGCAATTGGAAAAGTCAACACTCAGCAAAGAATTCAAATGGTGTGACTGGTGTGGCTTTCAGAATAATAAATGGCTCATTTCACTTATCAGCTGCACTTATTATTCTTATTCTTATTCTTATTCTTATTCTTGTTCTTATTCTTATTCTTATTATTACTATTACTATTATATCTATTGATGTCTCTTGTGCCAAATCAATACTCGTTCCTAGAGAACAGGGAGTAAAAATCCATCCTCCTGCTCAGCAGTAAAATCATGGGAGTCTGGAGTTGTTGTGCCTGAGTGGCTGCTGTGTGGCTCAGGTGCTAAAGCTGTCAGGTGTGGATGCTGGGTAATAAAAACCAAAAATATCCCATTTCCTGCCCTGCTCTGCTCTTGGCCCCTCACCTGGAGCATCACTTGCAGGACTCAGGGGCAGAGCACTCCCAGGGGAGTCCTTTGAAGGTTCCAGGGCTCAAGCAGGGGCTGCTCCTGCCAGCAAAGCCCTGCTGGCCTGGAGGCTCAGCCTGGAGAGAAAAATGAGTGCTCCCAGGAGGGAATATTGCAGAGATTCCCTCGAGCACAGGCTGTGAGGAGGGGCTGTCCCAGAGGGGATCCCTGCACTGTCCCAGCCATGTTCGCCAATGAAGGGGGAGCCCAGACCTGAGCTGGTGCTCAGCTCATTGTGCCTCTGCTTCCCCACTCAGGCTGTGTTTGTTGTTGGGTTTTTTGTTTGATTTTTTGTCTTTTCTTTTTCTCTTTAAAGGGGAGAAAAGAGAATCTGAAGAGTTATGCAGTATTTGTAGAGCACACAGAGACTCCTCCTGTGAGACACTGAGAGTCCAAGAAACAGAACAGGAATGAGATAAAATTTTGGCTTATCCTTATTTTTCCTACTTTATAACAGAATTACAGATGGACATTTTTTCTGCTTGAACTTTCTTCTTCAATCCAAGTGTCTTTTCATTTCTCTGAATTCCCCAGGGCTGGCCTCTCCATTTCCATGCCTCCTTATTCCAAGCTACACCAGCCTAGAATCTGCTTTGCTCCAGAGAGCACGACCAGGAGCATTTGATTTTGCTCTTGTCTGGATGCTCTGGCTTGGCTGATGAGCAGATTCTGACTCCTCTTTAAAGAGGCAGAGGCCAGGCTGGAGTGCCGGGGAGCTCCACACAATTTCAATAAATAGAGTTCATCAAAGCTTGAATAGGAAACTGGGTAATTAAAACTTGTTGAAACTGCCCCTGTGAAATGCTGGTCCTTGCTCAGGAGAGCAGGACCCTTCATGTACCAACCTCCCCTGTTTTATCAAGGATGAAAAACCAGAACTGCTCGTGAGGAAAAAAAACATTTATAGGGATTTTTGTTTTTCTCACACCTTCAAACCATTTTTTAACATGGTTGAGTAGGTATGAGACATTTTAAAGTAATTTCTTATAAGTCAGAGAATTAGAAAACGAAATGTTAGTTGGAACAAAGTGTTCCCTCCAATGCAAAGGTTTTTCTCTCCCAGCTGCTCTGCTTTTAAACACACAGAGAGATTAAAGTTATTTGTTTTATATTGCCAAAGGTACTATACAAGTGTATATATTTATGACTGATTTTTGAGATCAGATTTATTACAGAGTTTAAACCAATTTACATGAAAATGGAAGCTGACCTCATTCGCCCTTTTTATGATCATTACAACAGCCTAATCTGGATAATTTCTTCCTTCGTGCTCAGTACAAGCAGTTTGAATGAGTTTGCTGCTGTGGATTTGTATCTTCCTCCCCTTGGCTTTACTATGCCAGGTTTTTTTCTCTTTTTGCTTGTTTTTCTTCCCATTGCATTTAGCTGTGGGAATGTTAACCCCATCCTGCAGTGCCCAAACAAGCCCCTGGCCACGCCTGGCAGGAGGCAAACCCCAGCACCCTTCCTCCTGCCCAGGGAGCAGGTTCTTTAAGGAGCACGTCAATAATTGATCTTAAAAGGATTTCTGCCCATCTCAGTCATGCTTTCCCTGCCACATTTACTCCAACATATGTCTGCAATCTACTGGGGCAACACAGGCAGATCAGCGTCCACATGACTGCACTTGGGAGCTAAAAATAACCTGCTCAAGTGAATACATCCAGTTTTTTATGCAAAATGCCTCGTGTTAAGTCTCTGTTTGCACTGCTGATAAAATGTGTGTTGAAATATCCATGGCCTTGATGTCTCATGTTCACAGAAAAGGGCTTTGGCAGCCAAAAATCCCACCCACCACAAAGGCTTAAATAGCAGGCGCTTGAATATGTTTAATTTCTCCATTCTGGGCTGTTTTGAAGGTCAGGTGTTTGCCTGCTACACCTAAACAGCTTCCAACCTGCAAAACAAAGAATGGTTAAAATGAGACAATCAGGGCTTAGAGAGAAGTGTCTCTGAGTAGTCATTCAAATCCAAGAGGAAATTTCAATTAGATCATGCTTGTTACTCCTTGGTGTTTGCTTTCAGCTAATCTTGGAGCACTCGAGCTCTGAGAACATGGAATAGCCTGTCTGTCCCTCCACGTGTGAGCTAATGGGGCTGCTGAGGAGGAGCAAACCTCCACCTCCATCTGGAGCCCAGTGCTTGCAGCAGCTCCAGAAATTACAGCCAGGGCTCTTTTCTCACTGCTGGTAATTAATTATCAGCTGCTGAACAAAGAGGATGTTATAAATAAGTACACCTAATTCGAGGATAAGGTTAAGAAGAATTTATTAGGTGTTCGAGAAATTGCATAAGTAACGCCACGATCGAAAAGACAGAACCAAGCCCGGGGTTGGTGCTGGGTGAACACAGGTCTGACCTCTATCACATCAGACCTCCCTCTGTTCACCCTGGGTGCTTTCGGCAGCCGGTTTATAGACAGTTTTTCTGTGGAGTCCGGATCTTGGGTATAATTTTATCATTTAGTATATTCATGAGGGAAGCTATTCTTGGGACCGAGGTGGACAAAGCACATCCTGCCTCCCAAATCACCGGAGGAGTTATCTGATGGTTCTAGATGCTCTGTATCGGAGTCGTTGATCAAATCATTCATGCTCGAGCTGGGAGGAGATCCTCGGAGATGATCCATCAGCTCTGCCGGGAACCTCCCTTTGGAGATGGAAATTTCCAGCAGCTTGCTGGATGCCTTCTCGATGGTCTGTCAGTTCTTTGTGACTTCGTCTTTTGGATGCAAAAGCTTTCCCGGCAAGAGCTGCATTCCTTTTGGAACTGGCTCTGGTCGCTTTCAAAACCAGTTACAATTTAATTTGGTTTTTACATTTTGATATTACATATTTGAGCGCGAATTACTTTATTTATTTATAACAAGGAGAAGCTGAATCTCAGAATCACAGAATAGCCTGAGCTGGAAGGGACCCACAGGGGTCAGTGAGTCCAAGCCCTGGCCCTGCACAGGACCCAGCAATGCCCTGTGGCTGCAGCAGCACTGCCTTTGTTCCTGCCAGAAGAAACCTGGAATAACTGGGAAACCAAGGGGATTTGGCAGCAGTTTTCTGCATCCAGAGCTGAGCTCAGGCTCCTCAGCACCAGCCCTGGGGCAGGAGCAGCCACCCCTCCCTGCACACAATTTTCCAGGGACAGGAAACATCTCTGGCCTTTCCATTCCAGAGCAAAAGTCAGCCCTGAACTGCTGCAGCCACAGAGTAGTTCTGTCAATTACTTTGGACAATCCATACTGTCAACATCTGCTGCTTTATCTAGTTTGATTACATCCTTTAATATTTTTCCAAAAGATCCAGTGGTTAAAACAAAGTTCACTGAGGCTGAACACTTCCCAAAGTCAGATTTTTGGTACAAGTCCTTGACCATTTTCTTGATTTTCTCAGTATTTGGCTTTACCTGCAATTACTTACTTTTAATGGATGAGTGTTTATGGACCCACTCCCACAATCCCAGAATCACCAAGGCTGGAAAAGCCCTCCAAGACCTCTCAGTCCAACCATTCCCCCAGCACTGCCAGGTGTTTCCAAGTGCCACCTCCATGTGTCTTTTAAACCCCTGCAGGGGTGGTGACTCCACCACTGCCCTGGGCAGCTGGGCCAGGGCTGGACAACATTTTGGTGAAGAAATTTTCTCTAATATCCAATCTAAGTCTCATTCCCAGCTCTCTGCAGCTCCTTTCAGGGACTTGCAGAGAGCAACGTGGTCCCCAATGTACTCCAATATAAATACATCTATTTATTCACAGTTCATAACCTTACCCATTAGTAGCCTCAAAACATTGCTGTAGAGCAAAGTAAAACTATTTATGGGTGGGAAGACAGACAGCAGAGTTGGTTTGAGGATAGGCTCATTTTCCTGCATTCTGAGTTCTCTCTAGCTGGAATTTGTGACTGTGCATAGCACAGCTCCATGCCATGAAAATCAAACAGCCTGAGCCCTCTGAGTAACAAACATCAGTAAAAATGCATTAAAAAGAAATCCATGATACCTTTTGTTGCAGAACAAGGCACAGCTTTGGGGGTTTATGAGCTTTTCATGAAAGATGCAAAGGACTGCAAAGAACTGCCTGTCTGGGCAAAGGAAATACAACTTGGAGCTTTCATGTTGGCAGGAACTTCTTCCTGAATTGGCCTTTGTGCCATTCATCCCTCCCGGAGCCGGGCCAGAGCAGCAGAGATCCCTGCAAACACATGAGCACTGTTTGCAAACAGCCCCAGCAGGAGCTGCCTCCCTGCTCGCTGCCCAGGGCTCCTGGCAGAGCGGGCTGCAGGCAGGGCAGAGCATTTCCCATCTCTGGGATGTGCCAGCAAGGAGGAGCAAAGGAGGAGCTCTGTGACCCACAGGGCTGGGATGGAGAGCAGAGGTGCATGGGCAGAGCAGAGGGATGGGCTGAGCTGGCCTGCGAGCCTTCTGGCTTGGAAAATCCTCATGTTTTGAAAATAATCTTTATTTTGTATAATACTTCAGGAGCAGCGTTGGTTCTTTCATAGTGAAATCTCTCCATGGGAGCTGGTGAGTGCTGGCACCTTTTCCACGGAGACAGCTCTGCTATGGGAACCCCTTCCCACCAGGAAACCCCGCCCGCCCTGGAAATGCAGCCCTGTGAAGGAGAGCAGGGCTGGGGGGGCAGGGGACACCCTGTGAAGGACAGCAGGGCTGGGGGGGCAGGGGACACCCTGTGAAGGAGAGCAGAGCTGGGGGGGCAGGGGACACCCTGTGAAGGACAGCAGGGCTGGGGGGGCAGGGAACACCCTGTGAAGGAGAGCAGGGCTGGGGGAGCAGGGGACACCCTGTGAAGGAGAGCAGGGCTGGGGGAGCAGGGACAGCAGCTGCTCCCCGTGACAGAGCCACGTGCCGGCCACTCGCCCCTGCTGCCCAGAGCCCCATCAGCAGTGTCACCCACGGTGTCACCAGGTGACACAGGCACCTCCCCCTAACATTTCCTGAGGTTTCAGTCCCAGAATCTTCTCTTTGGGGCTGTCAGCAAATGTGACACGCAGATACAAAGCAGCAAAGACTGCTTTTGACAGCTCACGTAAAAGAAATATGAGGGAAAATGGATTGAAATAAAATAAGGAATGAGGTGACAAAAGGGGCTTTATTTGATAGAAAGGATTTTAAAGTGGGATGTCTGATAGGCCTCATTAATCATCATCTGCAAACAGGAAAAAGCTTTCATTTAGGATCATGGAATTGCCAAGGTTGGAAATGACCTTTAAGATCATCAAGTCCAACTGTCAGCCCAGGCCCAGCACGATGCTCACCACTGAGCCGTGTCCCCAAGTGCCACATCCACACTTTCTGAGCACTTCCAGGGATGGGGCCTCCACCCTGCCCTGGGTATTTGGTTCATGGCTGGGAACTCCCCTGAGCATTGCTGGGAGCTGGCTCTGGGCACAGCCCAAAGGAACCCCCCTCACCCCAGAGCCAGCTCCCCTCCCTGAGCCTCCCTTCCCTCCTCCTGCCTGGTCCCAAAGACCTGATCTCTGATCTCTGATCTCTGATCCCTGATCCCTGATCTCTGATCCCTGATCCCTGATCTCTGATCCCTGATCCCTGATCCCTGATCTCTGATCCCTGATCCCTGATCTCTGATCCCTGATCTCTGATCCCTGATCCCTGATCTCTGATCCCTGATCTCTGATCTCTGATCCCTGATCCCTGATCTCTGATCTCTGATCTCTGATCCCTGCTCTCTGATCTCTGATCTCTGATCCCTGATCCCTGATCTCTGATCCCTGATCCCTGATCTCTGATCCCTGATCTCTGATCCCTGATCTCTGATCTCTGATCCCTGATCTCTGATCCCTGATCTCTGGTCTCTGATCTCCAAGTGAACTTCACAGCAGAAAAACCCATGGAGTGCATTTCTACACCTCAGACACACCACACACACCCCTTACACTAATTAGCCCAAGCTTTTTGGTAGGCTCACACTGCAAAAAAAAAATCCTTTATCAATTGTTTTGAAGTGGGCAAAGGCTGGGAAATGTTCCTAATTGCTTC
>VZTZ01010396.1:0-34383 GCA_013400955.1 Drymodes brunneopygia | reverse complement strand
GGGACAGGGTTATTCTGTCTGCTGGTTCAGATCACCTTGGGGTTATTATATTTTCATATGAGCACTTTCACAGTTTGATGAGGGTAATTTTGGCTCAGGGGAAGGTGCCTGGGAATGGCTTTAGGAGTGCTCAGCGTTGTGTGTGTGTTTCTAAGGATTTCCACTTCCAGCAGTTTCACACAGACCTGGGGCCTCCCCAGGCAAACTGGGACCACAGGAGGTGCTGAGACCAGACAGCACAAATGGGTGATTGAAAGGATTTCTCAGGCCCTGTCCTGATCTGCCCCCAGGACAGGGAGACCTGGCCTGGTCCACCCCCAGCCCTCTGGAATATCAGTGTGGTTTTTAATGCCCCACTTGTCCAACAGGATCTCAGTGAGGGCTGCCTGCTGCCTGTGGCACTGGCACAAGTGCCCTAAGATTCTTCTCTTATCCTTTTTACTGATATTTCCATAATACACTTTTCACTGGAGAAAGAACTCACATTAAGTAGCTTTTCTTGTCCAACATTCCTTCTCATTTTTCTTCCTTGTCTTTCACTAACATCTGTTGAACAAAACTGATAACAACAGGGGATCCATTGCAGTCATTCCAGGGCTGCACCATCAATCCAGATGCTTGGGAAGTTCAAACCAAAACTGCCCTCATGTTCAAAAGAAAGGGTAAAACTCGGTGTATCTGCTTTAGCACTAAACCAGTAAATGTTTGTGGAAGCTGTGGTGCCTGGCTGCCCAGCCTGGGAGTGTTCTCTGTTTCCTCTGCTCCCGTTCACAGCCAGCCCAACGTCACCTGTGGCACTGCCCATCCTCCTATCCCTGGCACAGGGCCTGTCCTGCCCAGCCAGGGATTGATCCTGACAGTGCGCCTGGGCCTGGCTGGTTTCTGCTCTGCCTCTTAATGGACATGTCCCCACACACTCAATTTATTGCCATTTGTATCACAGAGCCCACTGAAGAGCACCCCAGTAAATCACCTCAATCAGCCAGCTCAGCTACCTGACTGCAGTATTCAATGCTGGCTNCATCCCACCCCCAGGATGTGCCATCCCATAAACAGCAAAGATAAACAATCCCCTGTAAGGTCACACCCTCCAATCCTCTCCCACAGTGGCTGCAGAAGGCCACAAAGCCATGATCCTCTTTTGCCATGTCCATCCCTGGTGACCTGGATGTGCTTCCTGGGCACCTCTGGGCCTGGGGCAGAGGCTCAGCTCTGGGCCTTGCAGGCTGCTGTTCTATAACACACACAGAGTGTAACCCAACACCTGACCAAAGGCTTTAAACCATGGTAAAGTTACAGCTACAACTCTGCACTCAGCTGCATGAAGGGATCTGAGCTTGCCTCCCATAACACATACACAATACAGCCCAGAGAGACAATACACTCACACGAGTTTGTGTGCTCTTTGTATCAGCAATCCTTCAGGAGTGCTCTGAGCAGGCAGTTGCTCCAGGTAAGGATTTTGGGGCACTTGTAATGATGTGCTCAAGTGGGGAACCTCCCATCTGTGGCTGCTGATCCAACATTGCCACCCCGGAGACTGCAGCTCTTGGCTTTCCCACCCCGAGTTAAGATAGATTTGAGTAGGAAGAATAAATAACAATAAGGCAAGTAATTCATCACAGATGTGTTAGCAAAAATGAACAAAACATGGTCCTGTAATGATTGAGATAAATAAAAGCAAACACTCAAGCCCTTGATGGTTTTTCTACTTCTCCAAAGCCTTATGAGTCTCTTGTTTCTGCAAAATTAAGCCAGAAATCTAAAAATCATTAGCCATATTCTCATTTTCTTCCCTACTATTGCCATTTCTGGTCTAATTAGCAATCCCTCAAAAGCAGATTCTGTCCCCTGGCCTTTCAGATCCCTGCAGGAGCCGTGTCTGCTGTTCAGCAGGAGATGGAGCTCCCATGGGAGCAGGAGCCTGAAAACCCAGCAGGTGTGGCTGGAGCAGGACATTGCAGACCCCACAGAGGCTCCAGCCCTCCAAATCCTGGGAGGGGTTGAGGCCCAAGTCCCACAGAGCCAGCTGACCTCAGCCAGCTCCAGCCAGCAGTGGGGTTACTGGTGAGCACTGGGGCAGGAATGCCCTGAGCACTGGGGAATCCCTGAGCTCTCAGTGGGGTTACTGGTGAGCACTGGGGCAGGAATGCCCTGAGCACTGGGGAATCCCTGAGCTCTCAGGGAGCAGCAGCAGCTCAGGAGCTCAGGCCAGAACTGTGGCAGCAACAGCAGAGCCAGGCAGGCTCTGGCTCACTCAGGAACCTCCAGAAACACCCTCGGCTGCTTTCAGTCAATGTTTAGACTCTCACTAGGCATCAGCTCCTTATTCTGTTAACACTCAGAGCTGGGAGACAGGTTTGGAATTGATACAGCCACATTTGCTGGCATCTTTTCCTCCAAATAACTTATTTTTGACACATATTTGCATTTCTACAAAGCTCTCTGTTTGGATGCATTTTGCCCATGTTTGTGCAGGGTAATGCAGCACTCAGAGTTTCCCTGGCTGGAGATGGGGACAGGACATGGTTTTATGCCCAGAGCCCAGCTGCAGCAGGGGAGCTTTGAAGGGAAGGAGTTTAACATCATTCCGTCTTTTCCATTGTCCCCTCTGTTCCACATGATCTGTACAGGGACAGGGCTGCACAGTCACCACTTCTTCCATTTCACACCATAATCACTGTCAGAGATTCCTCCCCAAAGGCTCTCCCTCAGTCCCAGCTGTTTGTTAATGATCACTCCCTCACCCTCATCCCAAAAACCCATCCAAGCTGGCAAATGTTTGGGTTTATTATTGCTCTGGTGAATTCCAGATTTCCCATCTCGTGCCCCAGTGAGGGAGTGAGGCTGACACAGGTGTGAGTTCATTTCCCACCCAGTGTTTGCAGGCAGCTGCTTCCTTTGCCCTGGCTGAAGGATGCTGCTACCAGCACTCAGAAAGTTCCCAATACTTCTTAAATCCCACCACAGCCCACTTAAATGTTTTCCTGAGTTTTAGACCAGGCTGTGACTCAAAGCAGGCTGCACAGAGGGGAAAAAAAAAGGTCTTTTTGACATGTTTTGACCAATTTTCCTGTTGCCACAAAGTGCTTTTTTTTTCTGACATCCAGAGGAGGAATTGTTCCGTCTTCACTCCAAAGGGATGTCATTAATTCAGGCATCTGTGTTATAAATGTGTGTTTTGCTGACACGTTCTGTGTGTCTTTCAAAGCCAAGTCTCTCCCATCTCATAGTTCTGCAGCACAACAACTATCACAGTCTGGAGCAATGCACCATTGAGGAAAATAATTATCCAAAAAGTAATTAAATTAATTGACCAGGGAAGTGATTATGTGAAACTGTGGGGATAATTAAAGCTAACACATGTTTTGATGCATTTATAGCATAAATGCTCAGGGGCACAATGTTAACTGGCCTTTCCAGCACCATTCTGCAGCCAGTGCAGCATCCAGGCATCCCCCAAACTGCAAACTGCAGCCGTGAATATCCCAGAGTCCCAGAATGGTCTGGGTGAGAAGGGACCTTAAAGTTTATCCAGTGCCACCCCTGCCATGGCAGGGACACCTCCTACTGTCCCAGGGTGCTCCAGGCCTGGCCTTGGACACTGCCAGGAATGGAAATATGTATTTGCATTTTTTTCCCCATGATGTTCCTGTGACTGGGACCCTCACTCAGGGCTCCCAAGAAACACAACTGATATCTGCAATGTCATAAAGGCAGGAGAGGGGATTGAAGCAGAATTGTTGTTCACCAAATCCCTCAGAGCTCACAGGAGCTGCCAGGGACAACGTTTGGGTGCAATAAAAGGGGAATTCTTGAATTGTCTGGTTTTTGTTTGACTTTTAGAGCAGACAGTGAACTGGGAAGTGCTGCCAGGGGAGGCTGTGAAGCCAGAGAATGGAAATGGAATTAGGGGGATTCATGGACAGGTCTGTAAAGAGCTGCTGAAAGCAGCAGGCAGGGACTTCCCCCTGCTATGGAGCTCAGAGAATCCGATTTTGTGCCTCTGCTTTGTCTGGGTGTCCCCTTGCTCTGCTGGGCACGGGTAGAGCTGGGGACAGCCCTGGGGCCCTGAGCCTCAGGTTCCCTTGTGCCAGGAGATATCCCAGTGCCCTGTGAGTGCCCAGAGGGACGTCAGGGTCCCAGCCCTGGCAGCACCACGAGCTGCCATGCTCATGCTCAGGGGCTGCAAAGGCTTTGGGGGCTGCTGAAAGCAAGTTTGCCTGTGTCATAAAAGGAGACAATTTCAGACTCGTGGGTTCTTAAAAAGATGTTTTTTTCCAGAGCCCACGAGGTCCGGTGGATTCCGAAGGGAAAAAAAAAAAGGGTGCGAGGAGAAAAAAAGAAAAAGAGTCCCGGGCAGTGATTAGACTACCCTGGCTACCGGTTGGTAGCCAAAGATAATCCTGTTCAAAGCTGGGGTGAACTTGATCTAAAATCAAGTTCAAAATAATTAAGTTCGATTTATCCCAGAGAGGGAGGAGGCCAAGCACCCAGCTTCGAAGAGCTGCTGCACCACTAGTTGGTGAAGGAGCTCACAGGGACCACCTGCACTGATGGGTGGTAAAAAGGTTAAGAGGTCCCAAACGCAAAAAGCCAAAAAAGTTTCTCTCTGATTTGGTCTTCGATTTTTATAAGTTTCTGGTTCCGCCCAGATCCGCCCCTGTCCTGCCTCCATGGTTTGAAATGATTGGGTATACTAATTAATGAGGGGAGTCCTTTCTGCCAATCAGCTCGATGTTGTCTAGGGGTGTAAAAATGCTGATGTCATGATGACTGGAAAGGCGGGAAAGACCCTCATTAAAATTCATGGTTTCTATGGAGGCAAGTGACAGGGCTAACTGTTAGTTTCTAAATTTAGAAGTGGTGGTGCAGTGGGGCTCTAATATGAAGCTGGGTGTTGGGCAGCCAAAGGGTTTTACACATTAAATAAAATATTAAATACATTCATTCTTAATAAAAATTACATTAAAAAATAGGATTTTCACATGGGATTCAAGGTGTACAGTAAGGGGTTACAAGAGTTGAATGCAAATAACATTTACAACATTTTATTTTAAACAAACATTTTTATAACTTGTTTTCTTTTAACTTTCTCTTTGGTTTAATAACATTTGGTTCTCTGTTAACTTTAGCACTCTGTAGAACTGTTTTAATTTACCTAGAAAACCTTAAAACTAAATTAACAGCTCTTTCATTATTTTATAATAGTAATAACTTAATAAACTTTATAATAAGGATAACCGGCTATAACAAGGACAACTGATTAACTTATAACAACCTATAACATGAAACCCATTTAACATTTTAACAACTATGATTTAACTAAGTGTGTTGTGAATATGCAAAAGATCATGAGGTAAAGTTCATGTATGACAGCCTGGATGGACAAAAACTCCATGGAACAAAGATCATCTGAGCAGGGAAAGATGGACGGACAGTCTTAATTAACTGTTTCTTGTGTCATATTCTTAATAATTTGGTTGATATTCCTGCAGTCTGTTACAAACTTCATTAAATTTACTTGCCTCAAGGGCATTTCTACCTCTTATAATCAGCCTCTCTGCTGTCAAAGATAAATTGCCTGATGGGATAAGTTGATCCTACACAAATGGAGCTTGCTTTGAACTTGTGGTGATAAGTAGCACCAGACAGGAGGTTTTTCTGTTGTTTATCTTTGTACTGATATGGCATGAAATAAAAATGGGTGTCACTTTGCTGCCTGAGCTGCATCCATCAGGCTGAGCAGAGATTAGAAAATACTACCCAACTTAAAGAAACAAAAGGAACTAAACTGGAACACTTAAGAATAGACTTTTGGTTCTTTGATGTGAGCATTTAATATTGATGTGATCATTTTCAAAATTTAATCTTTTCCAGCAGATCAAAACCAAGTTCCCCAGTTTTATTCACAGAATGGTTTTGGGCTGGAAGAAACCTCGAAGCTCATCTCTGTAGTTCATGTGTTTGAGAAACAGTTGACAAGAGTCCCTGTGTCCTACTCCTGCTGTGACTTTACAGCCTCCTGGCATCTCTCTGCTTCTGCCCTCTCCTCTCCAAAGGAAGGGAATCCTCCTGCCTGGGGAAATGCCTCATCCCATTTCTTGGAGCAGAACCATGGGAAATGCCTCATCCCATTCCTTGGATGCTGCCCCATGTCTTTCCAAGTTCTTTTCCTGGTGTGGGCTGAGGGACCCCACAGACACCAGATCCAGGGGACTCCTGGCTGCTGTCATGGTTGGACAGACCAGAACCAGTTTCATAATTACATGTTATTATTATTATTACATGTGCTGATGTGGGTGTAATCTCCTAATTAACATATATTTTAAAAAGCACTTAATGCCTGTGATAAAAAAGCATTGAAACTTAATTCACTAACTCAATAACAGCATAACCTACTTTCTTCCAAATAAGAAAGCAGGGAATTCTTAGACATCAATGCATCATTCGCTAATGAGTTGTAATTCTGTGTTAATTTACCAACCAGCTGATTAGATATGAGAGATTTACAAAATATATTAGAGACTGTGGTTCCAGAAAACCAGCTCAGCATCAGGGAAACATGTCATCACATTTTTCTCTATGGTGCACCTGAAATTATTAATTAGTTGGCATTTAAGTAAAATTCATTTAGAAATAGTCTGAACTGACAGATTACAACATTGGAAACAACACAGGCAAGAACACAAGCATTCCACTACAGTGCTCAGGAGACCAAGGATCCCACACATGAAAGCATTGCCAGGTTTAGGTATGAGAATATTTGTGTAAATTCTATGTACTGGCCCCGTACGTATGCAAGGATCAGCCATTACTCAAAAGTCCAATCAACCCCATCCTTATTTTAAAATAAATCTACAGCAACCCAATAATTTTCCAATGAAATTTCAAACCTACCCACTTGGGATGTTTGAGGGACTGCAGGGCTGTAGGTACAACGCACAAAAGGATCTGTACCCTCAGTGAAACCAGGGCCTCACACCAACCTATCAGGTAGGTCAGACAATACACACATTTTCCTGCTTGTTGTTTGCTCCTTTAATAGATTTTTTCGCAATCTGAGCCCTACCCTGAAGCCCAGCCAGGCATTTCCAGAGGCTGGGAAGTGCTCAGTGTGCACTGGGACAGAACTCCCTCGTGCTGCCGAAGTTCAGGTGCTCCTTTCACTGTCTTAAACACTCACTGCTTTATTTTCCAGTTTCTGTTTTTGGATTCCTTTAAGCAGGTTGGATTTCTGTCTCTGGGAAAGGCCTGTGATCACACTAAAACACTGCACAGCATCTCGAGCCTGTCATAACTCAGACACAGACATCAGGACAAGTGTCACAGTGTTAATTTTGGGAATAAGATCAGTAATTTTTCTGTTACACGTCCCTTGCTTGTTTTGCCAGTTGCAGCACCAACTCAGGTATATTGATGATACAAAACTGCAGTCTATAGATACAGAGACTCAGATTAATCTCCCACTTCTGAAGGAAACTGATGTTAGATGTTTTCAGGGTCTGCCTAATTATATTCTGTACAAAGGAAATGTGAATTTTTCAATTGTCTCTTTTGTGTCAGATGCTTTTCTTTAAAATGGCTGAGGGATGCCACACCTTCCCTGCTTTTGAAACCACCTTGAAAATTGCATGTTTTTATGAGCTGTTGTGACAAAATGTTAAATGCAAGTAAGAAAAAAAACCTCAGATGAATTCAACTAAATCTTAAAACAAGAAGATTGAGCAAGAAGACACAGAAATTCTCCCATGCATTTTGCCATGAAATGTGTTAATCCCAACAGTTCCTGACAATGGTACCAAGAGGAAAAATCAGACAAATCTGGAGTCTTGTGAATAGGAACGTGGAGTGCTGAGAGACCTCAGAGCAGAAAGAGCAGCAGAAAAGAAGAGATGACATTTCTCAGTTAGAAGTGTCTTACTCTGCTGAAACTTGAAATAACCAAGAAGAAAGAACTTACATAAAAAGCTCTTGCATATCTAGAACAGCTGCAACATCAGGAGGGAAAATAGCACAGGAGAAGTGAGTTATTGTTGCCCTGGACTGTGAAGTATTTCTGTCCACACACCCAGAGCTGAGCACCTACTTCCATACATTAAATCCTAAATGAGAAATACCCACAGGAAGCACCCAGTGATGTGCTCACACCATTTGTCACTGTTGCAGGGGGAAAAAATCCACAAAACCTCAGAATCCACAAGACCCCTAATTCTCTAATCTCCCTGCAGCCACAGGGAAATCTGAACTCCCATCCCAGGTGTCCTGCACAGGACACAGCTCTGTGGTCAGTGGTTCCATCTCCAAGGGCCACAGTGCTCCAGTGTCAGTAAGAGATGCTCCAGGTCTCAGAAACAAAGCGAGCAAGTGGACCTGGAGTGAAGAGAAGCCTCTCCGTGTGCACCAAGGTGGTGCTAAAATACCAAAGTTCTCCCTGTGCCTCCTCCTGTTCCTTCAGCTCCCAAGCCAAGGCTGGCTGCACATTCCCTCTGTCATCGCCTGCCTTTCTCCATGGCAGAAAGGAGAAGATCTGAGCTGACAGGGCCTGGATTATTCATAAGGATTGACTCCCACTGGGCTCCCCTGGGTGAGCAGCAAACTCCTGTTATTCTACCATCCCATCCTGGTGGGAACCAGCCGGGGCTGGAGCAGGAATCCCATCCTGCAGGACAAGGTCCTTTTAGGACAAACCCAGATGGCTCAGACAGGGAGGGGGCTCAGACAGGGAAGGGGCTTGTGGTTCTCTCTCATTCCCCTATGGTTCTAACTCCCTTTCCGGTTCTCTCTCTCACCGACCAGCAGAGCAAGAGTGGCTTTTTCTCCATGAAATGAGAGCACCTCAGATGCCCTGTGCTGTTCTTTCAGGAGCAGCGTCCCTCTGCACAGAAAGCACACCCGGAGAGTCACACATTCAAGCAGGGATTTTTAGCTTTTGTATTGACCCCTCGGATGAACGGAGTTCATCAGCATAATACCTCTAAAGCCAGAGCAGATGTTTTAGTGACCTTTCCAGGGGCTAAGGTGATTCTGGCAGCTGCAGGAAATGCCAGGCACCTCACTGAGTCACCCTGTCAGGAGGCACCCCCAGGGCTGCCAAGCCGAACACATTTTGGAGGCTAATCAGGGTCAAATGGGGGGCGATAATTTGGTGCACATTCGCTGGCCATTTCCTGATTCCTCGATATTTTTCACAAGGACCAGGTGACAAGGGCAGCAGCCTGGCTGAGCTGGCCCTGAGGATCAGAGCTCAGCAGATTCTCTGCACTTCTCATTTGTTCTTGGCAGGAGCCCCAGGACTGGGGGAGCCTGGTGAGGGCTGTGGAGGGCTCAGCCCAGTCCTGGCTGCTCAGCAGGGCTGGGGCTCCACACAAACCCCAAAATTGCTTCAGGAACGTCCCTGCTGCTCTGCCCTGGCCAGGCCTGCTCTGCTCCCAGCCCTGAGAAACATGGCTTCATTCCATCTGGGGCTTTATTTTCCCTGCTGCAGGGGGGTACAAGCCCAAAAGCATAAACCATGCTGAATATTTTCCCAAACTTTATGCATAGCCATCACAGCAGACAAGAAGGGCCACAAATAATTCCAGTGCTTCCGAAGATAATCAATGTCCTTATCAACAGCAAATGGTGGCTGCAGTTATGAATATTTAACATAGAGTGTTACCATGAGTTTAGAAATGCCTTGTATGCCCCCAATACAGCCCTGTAATAAATGCCATGGTCTTGTGGGATACTTTTTAATAAAAAGAAATCAGAAACATTAAAGCTAAGCCATTAAGTGCTGGAAGTAGTCCTGAATGCCAAATACAATCTGTGCAACCCATCACTTTATCCCAGCCCTAAGTCTGGGCCCTTCCTCGCAGATAAAAATTTTATTCTTTCTGTATGATAAACCATAACATTTCTTTGTGTTACTGAATAAACAGTGAGTGCAGGTCACTTTAGCATGGTACCAGTACTTAAGGGAACTGAATAATAAATCAAGGCCTGGCCCAGGCCCATTCTTGCTCGTGTAAATGCTGTTGTTATTGCTGCACTCGATCCAGGAGTGATCACAGTTCACCCAGACCTGCCACTGTGGGCTGCAGGAGGTGATGGGGTCATCACTCAGGAGCACCAAACCCAACACATCTGGCCAAACATCTGGACTGAAGCTGTCATTATCACAAGATCCAAGCCCATGCCTCTGTAGCCGTGGACTCCTGGGTGAGGAGAAAGCCCCTGCCCAACCCCTGAGCTCATCCCAGCAGCTCTCAGTCCCTTCTTCCCCTCTGGGAATTTCCAGCTTCTTTTCCCAGTGAGGAATTCTAGACCTGCCTGGCTGCTGCTGTTCCTGTCCTCTCTCTCTCTTGCCAGCTAAACCCTGCAGGTTCCCAGACAAACACAGAAACCAAACCAGCCCCAGTCACAGCACATGCAATCACTCCCTCCCCAGGCTCAGGAAACACTTTCCAGCTCATTCCAATGCATTTCCAAAAAGGAGGCATTCTGGCTTTATTTCTCAAAAAATATTTTCAAATCCTTTCAAAATTTATAAAGTTATTAACAAAATTAATATTTGAAAATGACAGTATTTTGTAGCTACATCCATTACATTTAAATAACAAGCCAAAAATGGATTTTTTTCTTAGAACATTAAGTCCTGAAGTCTCCCTGAGAAGTTCCAGTGCCAAAGTGTTGGCATCTGGGGGGAACCTGGGCTGTGTTCTGCTGCCACGAGTGCAGTGATGCAGCAGCACCTGCTGCAGGAGGGGGTCATGCCCATGCTGGGGTGAAAATATTTGAATTAATTATTTTAGATTTTTCATACAAGATCCCAGATTTTTTAAGTAGGTTGCACAATTTCTGGGTTAATACTCAAGCTTTTAATGGAGATCACCCAAAGCCATTTGCTGGGTAGGAAGGGATGGGAATTAGGGAAGTTTAATAAATACTTGATGGCAAAGTTTCACTTAAGTAAATGACTTGTGTGCATAAATAACATGGGAACTATCAATAAAATCATCCTCAAATTCTGTCAAATAGAAGAGTAATTATGGTTCTGCTTGTTACCAATAAAGTGAAACATTAGCTGAGCTTACACAAAAACAAACACCTTCTGATTTCATTGAAGATTAATGCTAATGTGCCAAATTGCCAGCCTCAACTTAATTGCTCTTTTTTTTCTCCCTTAAATGATAAGAAGCAGCCACAGGAGTGGCTCTGGTGACCTTGGATTAACATGGGCTTCCAGTCACAGGAAATTTCCTGCTTTTATTTCTGTTTCAGTAACTTCACTGGGGGTTGCAGGACCCCAGGTCCCCTTCCAGGTTTCCATCCTGCTCTGCAGAGCTCAGCTTGAGGTTCACGTTTAATGGGATTCACATGAACCCCCACAGTCCAAGGGAACTATTCTTCCCTCTGTGTGACAACCTAAACCCAAATTTTGTATTTCTTAAAGACAACGTGGCTCCTTTTCCTTCCCCATTTGTGTTTTGCAACAATATATTTGCAGAACTAAAAAATATCACCCAGCTACTTCCCATCTCCATGGCAACCTCCTGCTCTGGCTGCAATTGATAAATACTTCCCAAAGCCTGTTACTGTAGGTTGGTTGTTGCAGAAATTCAATCTCATCACTCACAAAGAAGTCTGTAGTATTTAGCACGTTCCCAGGGTGGGCACCAGGGCCTGATTTTAGCCCTTGTACCCCTGAGCATCCTTCATTTATCCTGGTTTTCCAGTCAGTAATTGCAGCCACAGCTCAATCCATTTCTGTGTCCAAGCTCTGACTCTGCAGGTTTTTGTTCAGGGTCGCAATCACTAAATGAATTCACACAGCCCACAGGAGAGGGGAGAACAAGACCCCTCCTGCAGCCCCCAGCCAGGGAAAGCTGCTGCTGCTCATCTGTCCAACACCTGCTCCTCCCACCCCAAATCCCCCTCCATGACCCGACCTCTGCCAGCACAGAGAGGAGAGAGCACAGGGATGTTCCTGCTCATCTCCTGGGGCTGAAACCTGGCCAGGACTGAGAACAAAACCAGGGGAGAAGGGAAGTTTTCCTCGTGTGTGTTCTCCTGCACAAGCCAAGGGGCAGAGCTGCTCAAATGAACTGGAAATCTCTGTCCAAAGCCCTTGGTCTTGCTCCTGCTTGTTGACTCTTGTTTGGTGGGATCTGTCTTTGAGCTGCAGCCTCACAGGCTGGCCCTGCTGGAGGGGCCCTGCAGGCAAAGCTCAAATGACCAATTACTGTCTCTGGGTGCTTTTAATCTGCTTTCACAGCTTGCAAAGGTTGAGTCAGTAACCTTTAAAAATACAAAGTTTATCGTGGGATGTCTGTAGCTGCATCCTCTCACATCCCTCCCTGCTGAGGGAACGCTGGGGCTTGTGGGCTCATCCTCTCCCGTCTGAACTATTCTGGGACTTTCTCAGCACACAAACCAGTCTGAGCCGGGGGGAACAGGCCAGACCCCAGCACAGAGAGCACTGGAGGGTGACCCTGGCTTGAGCCAAGCCCCTGCTCCTGGTCCCTGCAAGCCCTGGATGAGCCAGAGCCTCCCTGCAGAGCTCCCTGCACAGGGGACACCTCAGCAAGGAGGGCACAGCCCAGGAGAGCACCTGGGCACCATCTTAGAGTATCTGTGGATCCAGAGGGTAAAATCACCTTGGGCAGCCTGGGAGGTAAGAGGCAATCAGTGCCTGTGACATCGGAGTGGGTCACTCCAGAAAGCCTCAGATCTGAAGACATCCCAAGTGAGGAGTACACAGCCAAATTCTCCCAGTAGCTAATAACCCTCTAAGTTCAAAATTTCTGCCTTGCTAATTGGATTTTTCTGGCTTCAACTTAAATCTATTAGGTCTTTTTGTGTCCTTCTCTGAAGAAAAAAGCCTTTCAGGACCTGGAGCTCCCTCCCTGCGAAGGTACTTATCCATAGAAATTAAGTTACAAGCTTCTTTTTGATAAGATAAACAGACTGAGCTCCTTAAGTCTATCACTGTAAAATATTCTCTGCAGCCCCTAATCATTCTTTATTAATCTTTTCAGCTCAGTGACATGGCAGCAGAAAGGTAAAATAAATAAATAAATCCTGAAACAAGCAGGAAAAGAGAAAGGAGATACAGGGATATGAACTCCTAGGATTTCACAAAGTATGTTAAAATTGTGATACAGCTGTAGTAAAAATTTATTCCAAAGGCCTTCCCAAGGTGTAGCACTGCTGCCCTGAGTGGGGAAAGGCACAGGGAGAGGGGAGCTGCTCGTGCCAGGCTGAGATAAATGTACATCCTCTGTACTGCTTGGAGTGTCTGAGACAGGGACCTGCAGTAGGACTGATAACAGGGGCTGTCCTTTTAGTCAAGGATGTCCACATGGAATTCAGCGTGGAGTTCAACATGTTCCTACAAAAGCCCTCACAGATGCACATCACACACCAGGGGCAGAGGCAGATCCCTATCACAGCACTTGGAAACTGCAGCAGGGGCTGCTTCAAAGATTAGTTCATAATGAACAGAAACTGGGCCTGATTTTGGTGGTGCAAACCAGTCAGCTGGGATTTCTGCACATTACAGTTATTGATTTACAGATTTATTTGCAGTCAGCAAGTGCTCCCAGGGTGAAGCAGCCCCTGAGATCCCAGGGGGGATTCCCTGTGCTCACACACAGCTCCTTCCTCTGCTCACAGCTGTTGTGCCAGACCAGAGGGGCACCATGGTCCCCAAAATCCCTCAGGGATGATAAGAGCAGCTCGCCTGGTCCTGGGGCACAAGCTGCTCCTTTCCCAGCCCGGGGAATCCCACAGCAGGAACACCCCACTATGGATAACATGGAGAATTCATTTTCGTACAACAAAAAAAGTCACTGTTTTTGAGCTGGTCATCACAGTTCCTCCAGGAGGGAAATTTGGAGTTGGCTCCATGGACGGAGATGCCCATGGGGCTGTGCAGGAGCTGGGCTGTGCCCAAGGAACCTGGCAGGGACAGAGAACCAGACCTGGCTGATCCTGGCAGCCCCAGGGCAGCGAGGGGAGCAGGATCCCCCAGGGTCCCCAGCTGTGACAGTGATGGTTCCTCTGCCACACACTGAGAATTAATGCTCCTCTTCGCTCGTGTGGCAGGTGCAGTGTAGGAAAACACAGCCAGAGTAATTCCTATCTCCTAAAAATCCTTGCCCCTGGTTTTTGACAGCCAGCACCAGTTAATGCTTGCAATTCTCATTTCATTTTTAGAAACTGGTTCACTTACATGTGACAGTGACAATGACAGTGCCATTTGTCACATCACTGACCCTTTCACTTGATTCATTTATAATTTAATTGTCAGTTCAATTTGATCAAATATGTCTGAATTGAAACCATTTGCATTAAAAATAACACATCTTTCTCCTTTTATTCCCTGTTTTGTGGCAGGTATTGCTTGCAAATTCAATTTATGCCAGCCAAAAGCTGCTGTTTAATTAATAAGAAGATGGCTAATAAGGGAAGAAACCATAGACCTGGATGAAAATCCCTGATGAAAAATGGATCTTGGTAAGGACCATGAAACTCAGACATTCTCATTTTCACTTTGGCTGGATTGAGACCCAGATCTTTGTGAGGGTGGTGGGAAAGGCACAGCCACGGGATGGGATTCACATTCCCCAGTCTCCAAGTGATACACGTGTATACAATACAGATATAACAGTGAGGAACAGGACTTTTCCCTGATTAATATATTGTAATTAATTCTCTGAAGAACCCTTGCTTAGGAACTTTATTAAATCCCATTAAGGCTAATGAATTTTTGTTGTTTCCTAATTATATAGTTGTTTCTAGTTTAATGAACTGTATATTAATTGACTTACAGAACAGAGATTTTACTTTTAGGATCAAAATACATTAAATAAGAGATCTATATTCTTGCTAATGGCATCAGTTATCAGTTACAATCTCTTTTAATGAATATGCTGGAAAATCCTGTCCTTTTGAATACAGATTTTGCTTATTTTGTTGGCTAGAGAGGCAACAAAAGGCCCAAAATTAAATGTGTGGCCCAGCACAGCTCAGCAGCTGCACAGTCACACCCACAGCCGATTCTGTCCAAAGGAGTAAACCCATTTTCTTTGCCAATGTCTCCTAAACTTTTCTTAAGGATGTTTTGTAGGGCAAAATAGATACAGTCCTAAAATAGGAGCTGCTTGAAAAGTAAGAACTGCTACTGCTTAAAAAAAAGTCATCATCTTGAATGCTAATACATATAATCTTCAACAGACTGCAGCCACACCACAGATTAATTTCAGTACAGAGATTCTGTTAATACACAAAAAAGAAGTTGTGATATTAAGCTAGATCAAAGATGTTTCATTTTAGTCAGTGTCTTTGGCACCAGGCAGCAATGCCTGTTTCAAAGTAAAGTCAAAGGCCTCTCTAAAGCACTGAGTTGAACAGTAATTATTACAGGGAAAGGCATAAAGTTTAGACCAGAGTGTTGTTTGATCTTGATCTGACATTAGTTATTTAAAGTAATGGGTATTTCACGAGGAATGACAAACTTGTAGGGAAGTTATGAAAAGTCCCAGCCCTTTGGTGCTCCCAGAAAAGGCTTTTTGCAGGGAAGAAGCTCCGAAGGTTGGGCTGATGTGCTTCCCTGCCTTTGGAAAAATCTTCTTCTCCTCCCCTGAGGCTGCAAACCAGACTTTAAAAACAGACATCCAGCACCTCAGACTGACAACTGAGTGCTTGAATCCTGTCACAACATAAGCCCTGAGCAGTTCCCAGCCAGAGGAAAATAATGCCATTAATACAGCAGAGGATGGAGCTGCATTAGCTGCACCCGAGAGAGGGCTCTGCACAGCCCCAGCAGATGGAAAAGCACTTTGAGAAGGGTTTGACAAGCAGGCCTCTCCTCCTGTTCCACTTAGAAAAGCTCTGAATCACACAGGCACAGGAACAGAGGCTCCTTCCCCCAGGAAGCACTGGAGGAGCTTGGGCTGCCCAGCCCAGGCTGTGTCCAGGCTGGAGGGATTTCAAAGACGTGTGGATGTGGCACCTGGGGACATGGGTTGGTGCTGGGCTTGGCAGTGCTGGGGGAACAGTTGGCCTCGATGATCCTAAAGATTTTTCCACCCTAAAGAATTGTGTGATTTCCAGCCATGGCTGAGGTGAGCTGCAGGATAACAGCCAGGCTCCCTGCACATCCCCTTGAGGAGCTGGAGGGTCCTGGGGCCAGCTGCAGGCTGTGACCAGAGCTGGCTGTGTCACCCAGCTGGCACCTCACTGTGACGTGGAGCATGGCTGGTGATGTCTGCAGAGGGGCCAGAAAGAGCACATTGCTGAGAGCTTTCTCGTTAGCAGTGGAGAGCTGGAGATTGCATGATTCATCATCCCTTTTTGGAAAGCTTGCAGAGTATGGACAGAGCACAAATACAATTCCAGCAACCCAACACCATGCCTTTGCACATTAGCTTTGCAGGGCAGTCATAATCATCCCCCTTTATTTTATTTAATCTTTTAAGTGCACAAATGTGAAATGGTTCTGTAAGTACTGAGAGGATAAATGAGGTTAAAACATTCATGGGCAGTGGAATCAAGTGAGGCTTACGTTGGTGTTTTCAACCTTCAGCCCTCTGTCATTTTTGCTGGAACCATCACTGAGCAATCAGCTTTAAATATGTCAGACCTTGGTGGCAGAGCTTCTGTGTAAAATGTCTCTGTTTTTAGGGAAATCCAACTCTTCATTATGAAAGAGCTGCACAGAAAAAATAAAATGGAATAAACACCCCTCACTTCAGGCTAATTGCATGGGAATTAGGAGGAAACTGCAGGTTTTTCAAAGAGAGACTGATTTTAACAGAGCCCTGGGAAAGCAGAGCAGCTCTGGCCTACTGGATGCCAGGATGAAGGCAGCACAGCCCCAGATCCAGCTCTCTGTGGAGAAGGATGTGCACACAGGCAGGCACAGGGAGCAGGGCTGGGAACCAGCAGCCACGGGGAGAGAAGGAACCCAGCCTCCACTTCCTCAGCCACAGCTGCTGCTGCTGCCAGGCCTCCACAAGTTTTTAAGCTCAGATGCTTTAATTCATTTCATTTGCCATCCTAATGTAAATTTACAGTATGAAAACTAGGAATAATTTAACACCAGGAAAGGAAAAGATGAAACAAAAGCCTGGAAATCTTGGCAGTCTCTTTGAAAGCAAAGGAAATGTCACAACTCTCTTTTAACAGCATCTTTGTTTTTGCAGGCAAATTACAAGTCCGGGTTCAGAAGTGTTTTTGTTCTGCCATTCTGCTGTGACAGTGTCTGCTGGCAGCCACTAATTCATTCAGGAAAATCCACAACAGCAGTGAAGAGGAGGAGATGACAACAGCTTTGTGCAGCTCCTCTTCCCTCCCTGCCAGGCAGCAGCAAACACTGGCTTTCACTGGAAAGGGGTTTTAGAACTTCTTAAGCCCTCCTTGACACTCCTCAGGCTCCTGTCTGTGCCTCCAGGTTTTTAACTGCAGATGATCTGCATGAATCACCCCAAGTCCCTGCTCCACCTCACTGCTCATTCATCTGATGAGCTCCTGTGCCTGATCAGACCAGATAGAAAAGGCAAATAAGATGCACAATAATTAACACAGAAGATCTGGGCTGCTCCTGTAGCCAAGATTAATTCAGTGCATTTTCAGAGCCCTTGGGGATATAGATTCTGGGAGTCTGATCTATGGTTATTATTCTTTTAAAGGAAAATAGATTTACCTAATTTACAATCAGTTCTGATGGTGGGAGGAGGAATTTAATTCTTTTTTTCTTTTGATAAATATACTGCAACTTTTCTATAATCCCTATTAATCTGATCTCCCAGGGAAAATTTTGCTGATCCATCATCGTGTGGCATTCTTAATTCCCTTAGTGCCTCCAGGCAGGAGAAATGGATTTCCTCAGACTAACCCCTTATGCCTCTAAACCCTCGAGTGAAAACACTCTGAGGAGCTCAGCCCTTGTTTGTGGGAAGGAAAATGTGTCTGTAGAGGCTGAAGCTGAGGGGCTGTGGGGATTCACTGCAGAGATTCCTAAAGCATTCCCACAGGAAAGCTGGAATCCTGCAGGTACCTCCGTCCCTGGCTGCTGGAGCAGACACAGACACCGCTCACCACTCCCTGCTCACATCAACAGGGAGAGAACATCTGTTGAAAAATAAATGCAGGACTAATTATATATGATTGAGGATTTGAAGCTGCTATTTTTAGCTTTGCCTTAAAAAGATGTGATGAATCAAAGGTTTGTGCTCAGCATTTTGAGCTGAAAGAGGAGTGGGGTGCTGACCTGCAGAGCAGGAGCCCCGAAAGCGGCAGTGCCTCCCTCGGTGCCTCCCTCAGCACCGGGCACGGGGTGCGACAAAAATCATTCCAAAAGCAAAGGCTCCGGCTTTCCTTCCAGGACGAGCTGGAGCAGGTGAACATCAAGGCTCTTTTCATGCTCAGGTTTCCTTCGGCTCGTTGTGCGGGAGGATCCAAGCGGGGCGTTGTGGTGGCACATCCGAGCCGAGCATCAAAGGGTCCCGAGGATGCTCGGGAAGGCAGCGCATCCCCTGGGAGCGCTCCCGGCTCCGCCGGGCTCTGATCCCGCAGCCCGCCGTGATGTCATTGGCACAGAATCACAAGAAAATCCTGACAGAATTGGTTTTCATCTGCTGCGTTAAAAAGTAAATGGAGTCCGTGGAGATGTTTGAGAGGGGCCATAAATAGAGGGCGGGCGAAGCTGCGGCGAGAGCCCGGCGGGCTGGATGCCCCCTCCAGGAAATGCTGTGTTTAAAGAACAATATGGAGACATAAAAGGAAGATGGACTCGGTTCTGGTGGCTGCCAAGAGAGCCATAAATGCCCAGAGCACAGATATTTGCTCGAGTGATGGCATCGCTCCCAGTGCCGGCCCCGAGTCGGGGGAGCTGCTCGGAGCCGGGGCTGTGCCGGGGGAGCTGCTCCGAGCCGGGGCTGTGCCGGGGCTGTGCCGGGCTGGAACCTGCAAGAGCAGCAGGACAGCCGCTCCTGGGGCTGGGAGGAGCCCCCAGGGCACAGCCAGGGGGGTCCGGCAGGAGCAGCGTGTGTTTCCCACTACGCCCAGTGCTGGGAAGGGCAAAAGGAGCTGCTCTTCCTGCTGGAAACTCGAGAGCTGCTCCACAGCCCAGAGACGAGCGAGTCACGTGCGATTAGAGGAAAAGCTGTTTTTCACACTTATTGCCCTTGAATTGGCAGAGAGAGACATCATATTTTATATTAACTTCATAATAATTACAGTTATTACTGAATTCATGTATACCAACGAGGTTGCAGCTCCTTAGGAAAGCTCATAATATTATTAAGAGAGATGTCAGTCCATTGGCAGTATCGTGTAACAAGCTAATTCAAACACTCTGATATTAGACAGCACACCTCCAAAAATGCATGGATTTGTGCCTGGTCTCTGGGATCAATGGCAGTGACACATCTGGCACGCAGGAACTGTCCTTTGGAAAAAATGCTTTATAAAGCACAAGTAGCACGGCCCAAGAAGAGCAATAAGTGCAGCGTTTAAAATTTAAATCAGTGAAAATAAATCTGGAGATTTTTAATACAGCGCAATGCTGTGAGAAATGAAGGACTTGCAGCTAGCTGTGGAAAACCAATGGAAAGGAAGATTTTGTCTGTAAGAGAAATTAAGGAATTCACCCAGCCTCTTCCCATCCTTTCCACACGATTAATTGCAGAGATTTAATTTCTCTGGGCATGTGTTCACATCGGCAAACAAACTTTTCCATCAGATTAGAAGAGGTGACCCATCTCCAGAGCAGCTGTTGTTGTTGCTTAAAGTTCTGCAGAGTGGCTAAAGGAGTCAGAAAAGGTCTACTTTGCATTGGAAGGCTGGGGGGGGACAGCAGCTGCTGGGAAATCCTGGCACAAGGAAAAGGTGTTTGTGCTCGGGATGTCAGAGACTGGGGCAGCTCCATCCCATCCCATCCCAGATAATGGAGCAGGGACTCAGTCTCATGCGTGGTGGCAAAGTGACATCAACTCACCCTGGGCCTGTAACCTCACATCGATTTTTACTGTAAATCTTATACTTGAAGGCTGCCATCAAATGAATTGTTGCACATAAAACCCAACCATCCAATGTCAGGAGGAAAATCAGGCAGCAGCCTGATTCCAGGACTGTTGCAATTTCCTCCATAATGTCAGGCCATAGCAACACACACATCTTTCACAAAAATTAAATTGCTATTAAACTTTCTGCCCATCTTTGTAAATTAACCTCTCTTTCATCTCAGCTTTTGATTTAGCAGGAAATAATTTTTGGAGCACTTTCCAGACTTCTTCCATTAGGCATTTGGGCTGTGGTCAATAAGGCTGAGTTAATTACCTGCCTAACCAGATCATGCTGCTGTGCAAACTGGAGCCTCATCTGTGCTGCAAAGGCTCCATTTCTTCCTTCTTAAAGGTAAAGCCAAAGCCCCAGGACAGCCCTCCTGGAAGCTCCAGCTGCAATTTGCTTTCCATTTTTCCAGTGTGGAGCTTGGGACCTGGAACCCTGGACCATGAGGACTTGGGGGAGCAGCTGGGAACATCCCAGATGTTGGATTTGCCTGAACCCAGAGAACCTTTGCATCCTCGGGCTGGGAGGTGACCACAGGCTGTGGGCAGCCCTTGAGCCCACCCCGCAGCTTCACCCCAAACCAGGAGCCCACATGCCCAGCCTGCACAATCAAGGGTGAAAAACAACACCCAAACCTCTTCCTTTTCTTTTTAACATGAAAAACAACACCCAAACCTCTTCCTTTCCTTTTAAACATGAAAAACAACACCCAAACCTCTTCCTTTCCTTTTAAACATGAAAAACAACACTCAAACCTCTTCCTTTCCTTTTTAACGTGTGTTTTTCATGTGAAAGTCCTGGCCCACAATCAGACAAGGCTGTGTCCAAGCCAGGTGAACCCTCATTTATCCAATATCAACAGAGCCCTAATTGAGAGATCAATTGGGAGCCTGCCTCTTCATGCACGACTTGGAGAGCTGACAAAGGCACCTGTAGGGGCTGGGAAATAAGTTCTGCCTCATTACAAAAGAAATTGCATCTAAATGAAAAACAACATATAATAAGAGCTCTAAAGCTCCTGCAAAATGCTGCCAAGCAGACAGGTAATGCAGGAAATGCAGGGATGAACAGCACACACCATGCCTGGGACAGGGCTCACCCCTAATTATTCACCAATTGAACAAGCTGAACTCATTTCCCCAAAGGCTTCAATGTTTTTTATGATGATCTGTAAATTCCAGGGCAGAGATTTGGCTGTCCAGACCCTAAGAATTGCCTCTCTTTGATAGATTAGAACCTGAAGAATCACAAATATAGCAATGCAGGGGCACATTTTTCCATTATTACTTGGAAAAGTCAGGGTACCCTTCAACCATTCTCTTCTCCTTCTGTTTGGCTGTGCCTGTTTTTAAAATTTTAATGGCCTAAACTGCAAAATATTTAATAAATCTGGAACGGCTGTGTTAGCACATCTCCAGCTTTATCTTGTTTAGCTGAAAAATGTGCACTTTATAATTACTTACATAATTACTCATGTATTACTTGGAGGCTGGACTTGGAGGTAATTTCCAGCATTAATGCTTCTGTGATTCTATTCTTCCACAAGTAAATTTGATCCCATCACATCTACTCCTTGTATGATTCAGGTTGTTTAAATTATTATTTATTATTATTTTGGGTTTTTAAAGCATCTCCCCCAGCTGTGGGCACACAGCAGCAAGTCCAGCTGCCAAGGAGACCTGGCCAGCCTGGATTTCTCCAGTGGGGTTGGTGGGGAGCCTTGGGCTTGAGACTGGTGCTGAGCAGGAGCAGAAAGGCTCTTCCCTCTTGCCGCAGTCTTTCATAAACCTGAGGGAATAGAGCCAACCCTGTGCCACTTTCTGGGCTGCAAAATGAGATCAGGATAATAAAAGACATCCTGGAAATAGACAATAATGGTAAAATGATGTTTTGACACAGAGGCCATATATGGTTGATGGGAAAAAATGAACAAAGTAGATGATGGAGGAGGTGCTGGAAAAAGTCTCCATCAGCTGAGGAGGCTCCTGTCCAGCAGATCCCAGACAGACATGATGGATTTCACTGAATAAATCCTCGGCTGTCTTGGTTTGTCTCCTCACTTCTCCATTTCTTTCCTTTAGGGTTACAGAATCCCTGTTTTCCCTTTTCCTCTGTCTGAGGGCTGTTTCCATGAGTCCTGCCGGTGCAAACACCCCGTGCAAGCGCCAGGGCAGAGGCAGGGATGGGGTTTGGAGGCCACCTGGGCACGGAGGAGCTGCAGGAGCTGGGCTTGGATCAGGCCACCCCCAGCTGTCCTGGGGGAGATCCCTGCTCCTCCCGGGGGACAATGGTGACAGCAGAGCCCCCTGTGCTGCGGGCACAGGGTCACTCTGTGGCGTCCTGGGGTCCCCAAACACCCTCCTGCCCTGTGGGTCCTGCCCTGTCCCCTCTCCCTCCCCAGAGCTGTGTCCCCACCACCCCGCAGGACCCCAGAGCCCCCCGGCACCTCCAGCCCTCCCGGTGCCCCCAGCCCGGCTGTCCCGGGGCACAGACACCACAAACCGTGCCCGGGGAGGGTCTCCCTGCCCCAGCCCGGCTGTCCCGGGGCACAGACACCACAAACCGTCCCGGGGAGGTTCTCCCTGCCCCAGCCCGGCTGCCCCGGGGCACAGACACCACAACCCGTGCCCGGGGAGGTTCTCCCTGCCCCAGCCCGGCTGTCCCGGGGCACAGACACCACAAACCGTCCCGGGGAGGTTCTCCCTGCCCCAGCCCGGCTGTCCCGGGGCACAGACACCACAAACCGTGCCCGGGGAGGTTCTCCCTGCCCCAGCCCTCCCTGAGGATGCTCTGGAGCTCTGCTGGCGTTGCAGCTTTGCCAGCCTCCACTGCAGAACAACACCTCGATGCAAGATTAATGAACAGAGGGGAACATCATCAGCGATTAAAAATAAAAGGTACAAGATGCTGCTGGTGCAGGCAGGAGCCCCAGCAGCTGCAGTGGGATCTATATTGTTTAATAATGCACATTAAATTATTACAGACTTTTTAAAAAGCTGACTCTGCTCTGTGTAGCACTGGTGTAAATCTGTTGCCAATGCAGGATAATCCTCCAACACGGTTCTTTTTTATTGTTTTCGTCTTTCCACACATTGCTCTGTAGCCTCAATGCACTCAGCAAAGGACCAGTTTTGTGCCACATCCTGGTATTCACTTCTCGTTTCTATCACTTGGGAAAAGCTTGGGAAAAGCTTTGGGAGAGCAAGACCAGCCCAGAGACAGAAGTTACCCTGAGGCCAGTGGGGCGTTGGGGCACCCCCAGGGCTCGTGTCTGAAATCAAGGGGCACAAACACCCTGCTCAAGCTCAGCACACCTGGGGTGATGGAGCTGTCATGGGCCAAGCCAGAAGAATGGGGAAATATTTTGAATCAACCCGGAAAATGCTGTTTTTTCTTTCCAAACTGAAGTCACCTAATATTTGTTCATAATTTTTGTGTTTCGTTGATTTTTAGCCTTAGCAAAACACTGGTTTGTTTTTCAGGGTTAATATTAGTTACAAAGTAAATCTTATTAATATTTAAAATGAAAAGCTATTTCAGACCTTAAAATGTAGATGTTGCATTTAATAAACATCAAGAGTAAATGTTTTGATTTTCTGAAAAATGTTTTATGTACTGAAACCCTTTGACAAATGCAACATGAATTTACAAGCACTGGCAACTGACTCAAACCTGCACTTTTTTCACCAAATAAAACATTCAGCTGCAATGTTTTTCCCAGCTCTAATGTTTGTCCTGTGCCTAGGGGTGAGTTTCGCTCAGTGTGAATAACAATGCGGCACAGACAAGATCAATAAATCTCATATTTCATTTGCTTCACTGTCGTGTTCCGGGCGGAGCTGGCACAACTGTGGCATCTGCACCCGGCACACCCAGCTGCTTGCAGTGCCCCTGAAACCAGGAGAGCATTTCCCCTGGATCCAGGAGAGCAGTGCCCCTGAAACCAGGAGAGCAGTGCCCCTGAAACCAGGAGAGCATTTCCTCTGGAACCAGGAGAGCATTTCCTCTGGAACCAGGACAGCATTTCCTCTGGAACCAGGACAGCATTTCCCCTGAAACCAGGAGAGCATTTCCTCTGGAACCAGGAGAGCAGTGCCCCTGGAACCAGGACAGCATTTCCTCTGGAACCAGGAGAGCATTTCCTCTGGAACCAGGAGAGCAGTGCCCCTGGAACCAGGAGAGCAGTGCCCCTGGAACCAGGACAGCATTTCCTCTGGAACCAGGAGAGCATTTCCTCTGGAACCAGGAGAGCATTTCCTTTGGAACCAGGAGGGCAATGCCTGTCCAGTGGGGGTGGTACCCAGGGTCAAGTGGGGCCCAGAGTGTGGCTGGGGTGCTCAAAGGGGTGTGGGACAGGGCTGGGGCTCTGCAGGGACCCTGTGGGGACCCTGGAGCTCTGTCCTCCCTCAGCTCCTGCTGAGGTCAGGCAGCTCCTGGCTGCTGCTGGGCCAGGCAGGGTGACAGAGCTGTGCTCTGTTCTTTATGCCCCAAGAGCTCAGGCAGCTCCCCAGGGTTGGAACACCCAGCTGGGGACAGCAGCTCCAGGGATGTGACACGCAGCTAGGGACAGCAGCTCCCATGGGATAGCCAGCTGGGGACAGCAGCTACAGGGATGGGATACCCAGCTGGGGACAGCAGCTGCAGGGATGGGATACCCATCTGGGGACAGCAGCTGCAGGGCTGGCACACCCATCTGGGGACAGCAGCTGCAGGGATGGGACACCCAGCTGGGGACAGCAGCTCCCACGCCGGGGCTGGCACAGGCACCAGGGCACTGCAGATCCCTCCTGCCCGAGGGTGAGAGCTGCCCCAGGAGCACAGACAGAATCACTGATGATCCAAGATCCTCGTCCAGCCTTTGGCCAACACCCCCTGCCCACTAAACCATCACGTGAAGTGCCACATCAGCCCTGTTTTGAACACCTTGCTCCTTTCCAGTCTCACATTTCATTCCTCTGCACCTTGGCTGTTCCCTGTCCTCCTACCCAAAACAATCCCAGCACTGTTTTATTTGTCTTAATATGAACTATAAAGGGATTTCATAAATGGGTGGATTTGGCATTTCTCATTTGGAGAACACTTCAGAACAAAAAGATGTGAAGGGGGAGTTGCCCAGAGGTTACAGCAGTAACAATAATAGGGTCAGAAAGTGATTTATGACTGTGCCTTGTGGTGCCTGAGCACAGCAGGGAGATGCTGGTGGCACAAGGGACACATTCCCAGCACTCTGGGACTGTGCAATGGGAACAGGTTCACAGAATTATGGAATCAGTGAGGTTGGAAAAGACCTACAAAATCATCCAGCCCAGCCTTTGACTGAATCCCACCACGCTCAATAAATCATCAGCATCGGCTTGAGGAAAAGGGAGATGCCAAACACCAATTTTTGCTTCACCACAGAAAGGTTTTAGGATGATGCAATGATGTTAGAGAATTCTGAGGAACTCGTAATTCGTTGGCCACATTACAAAAGTGTTTGGGTGATGAGATCCTGAAAGGAGAGATGAATCCACTGGAGTGAAATAATTGTGGGTTCACTTTGGTACGTGCTCTGTTCTGCATCTGATGACTAATTACCAGCATCTAATAAGAGAATGTTATCTTTAAATCATGTAAAGGGTAAATGCTTTTACGTGATGCTGAAGACTGCCCACATGAGAAGGCTGAACATTTCTTTTATTGCCATGTTTATCTGTTTTTATCCGCGCTGAGTAGAAAATACTCTGCTTTAAAAATACATTGTGGCTTCTTTGATTTCCTAAATAGATTTATAATTATCTCCAAATTGAACACACTCAGCTTCTGTCCAAGTAATTGCCAGGCACTGTCCTTCACAGGAAGTGCAGCCCTTGGCAGATTTTCACTGGGCTCTTTGGCTGCAGGAAATGAGGGGAATGAGATAAATCAGTGCAGGTTGTGTGCAGCTCTGGGGTGATGGCACACACACGGTCAGGCACTCTCAGGACTGGCTCAGGTATTTTTTCCTCAGCTCTGACTCCAGGAAGATTTAGGACTGCACTGGAGAAGGCTGGAGCAAAGAGTGTGGAGACAACTGCAGCTCCTCAGGGTGCACCTGCATTGCCTTTGCTCTCCCCCACCACTGAAAGCACCACAAGGTCCTGATCCCACAGAAAGTCTTTCCCTGAGCTCTTGCTGTGCCAAGACTAATTAACAGAACCTCTTGCACTTTGCTGAATACCCTTTTTATATTCTAATAATGTCCTTGTACAGGTGTAAGTTACCTCCTAAAAACCCTTTTCCACAAAGACACTCAGGATTAGTGCAGACACAAGAGAAGTAGAGAAAGAAAAAAGAGAAACTTATTAGGCCTCATCTTAAAGTTCTGAGCATTTGCGTCTTTCTACAGTTCTGGCCCTGGTTGGGAAGGAAAAAGCTGAGCTTCCTGGAAGAGATCCCAGCCTCACATGATCACATCAGTGTCACAGCCTAGCTTCATCTGATCTTCCTGTGCTTTTCTGAACTTCTCCTAAATTGTATATATATATATTTTTTAATTTTTTTTGTGATGTAACCCTCAAGTGCAAATGGCTCACAGCCAGCTGTTTCCATGCCAGGTTTAGGAATAATTAGTGTAATTTTGGTAACTTGGGAGAATGTTGTTAGCTTGTCCTCAGAAGAAACTGAGCTAAATAACTACAAGGTAGAACAAAATAACATTAAGCAGGCTTTAATTCTGCAAAATCCAGGGAATTAAAGCTCCTCTGTTTAAATAGCACTGAGTGCTGTTAAATTAAACACACTGCCAAAGGAAAAGTTTTCTGAGAACAAATAAGAAAAGAATCACATCTAAAACAAATGAGTTTGGGTTCAGAGCTGTTGCAGAGCTCCAGTGTTTCAGTGACCCCTTCAGCAGTGACATTTCTGGAGCCAGGAGCCGGCCAGCAGAGATGGCAGGAGCCAATTTGTGGTTTGTTAGAATTTACACTTGTTTATTGCCATGGAAGTGGACCAGACACTGGTCTAAGAAATTGGGAGGGAAATTGTTTGAGCCAAGTGTACCCTTGTCAAGAAGATCATTTAACTCTGGTTTCCAACTGCAGCAATAACCCATGGTGGGGAGACTGGCACTGCTGAGAGTGAAATGGGAGCGTGGAAGAGTCAGCAGCTCCTGCAGCACAGCCCCACCTCAGCGTTAATTTAAAGCTCACACTGGACATCTAAGTGCCTTTTATCACAGAATATTTTAAAAGGGACAACATTTTCTGACATAAATGTCTCTGCTAATGACAAAGACCAGAAGTAGCTTGTGGCCAAAGAATAAATGTTTTTCTAAAGCTTAGCAACAGCTCACGCTCTGAATGTCATCATCCTCCTGGGAAGCTGTTGCTGTATTCTCAGGATTAGGTGAAATTATCCCGAGTCCTGTTTGCAATTTTTTGTGGCTGTGCATCTTACCCTTCTGTCTAAAGCTCAGATGAGAATTCTCCATCCCTACTTTTGTTCCTGAAGAGAAGCTTCAGGAGTAGGAGTCAGGAAGTTGTAATCATAATTATTTACTCTCAATAGCACTTTTTGTTACTACAGCACTTGTGAAAACTCCTGGAATTTAAGCTGGTGCAGAGAAAAAGGCTCATTTGGCAGCCCTGGACAGGGCTGTCAGCAGGACTGACCAGTCCCTGAGCCAAATTCCCTTCTCTTCTGCTCTGATGCTGCTCTGCAAGAGCTGCTAATGCCAAATCCAGATCTCCATGGAGGTGAGTCAGAGCAGGTGCTGCTCCAGGAGGGAGATCTGGTGCTGTACCAGGATCCAGCCCTTGAAAGGCTCTGTGTTCACAGAGAAATATGTTGGAAGTGTGATCCTGGTCCCTCAAGCCACCAGGGGCTCAGAGGAGTGATACATACCTTGGTTCAGACAACTTTCCAGCACTAATTAGAACCTAAAGTCCTGCTTATTGCATGATTTCATTTTGTTGTTTAGGATTTAGAATGTAAATGTTTGTTTTCCCTGCCAGCAGGATTTGTTTCTCAGGCCTGTTCTGGAGCAGGGTCCCTCAGGATGAACCAGGGAAACATCTCGAGGGCGTGCAGGGCTCTGGCCTCCCTTGCCCTTTGAAATGAACGTTTGCCTTGTGTCCACTTGCACCGGATGAATCAGTAAATAATCCTGACCCCGCTCTTCTCCTGGGTGCGGGTGCCTTGCCAAGAAAGAGCTGCAGCTGATTCCACCCCAGGAGCCCACGGCACAAAACCTCCATGGCAGCAGCAGGTCCCAGTCCACGTGACAACTTCCATTGTCAGCTGGGTCTAAAATCCACATTTTAACAGGGCTTGGGATCCCACAGAGTCAGCCCCTGGCTGCAGCCCAGCGAAGCACTTAGTGCCTGTTTACTCTGTGTGCATTAGAGCCCCTTGACTGGCCAGGCCTTTAGGGTCTTCCTTTTAAACATGGGCTGAAGGATTGCTGAATGCCCCAAAGAGGCAGCAGCTGGCAGGGCTCAGTGCTCAGGGTGAGCTCAGCCTGGCCCCAGGCATAGCCCTGCTCCCTGTCCTCTGCCATGAGCCCAGCCCCCCCAGCCTCTCCCAAAATCAGCTCAGGAGGGACTCCTGGAAATAAGCAACCACGGAACTCAGCAAGCAGATTTACCCCTACCTTGGCCTGCATGTTTGAGTGCTTTAGATGATTTATCTGCTCAGAGAGGGATTATTTTTGAGCCTCCCTTTGCCAAAAAATGTAAGCCTTATCAGATGGAAATCAGAATCTATTCTTCGGATCAGCAGCCTGTATCACGGCTCAGGTGGAAAGCAGGTCACATAAAATCAGACCTTTCATGAATATTTATCTTGCTTTTCATTAAACTTTACACCTGAGGGGCTGATCCTGAAGCCACTGAGTGCCTGCACAGAGTGCTGCCTGTTTCCAGCCCCTGAGGCAGCCAGGGAATCAGGTGCAGTCTCATTTGGATCTATAATAGATGGATAATAGATAATAAATTAATTCCTTTCTTTCTGCTGCTGTTTGCAATAACAATAAAGGAATTGTCAGATCCGATTCCTAATTCCCCGTGTCACTCTTCCAGGATGATTTTACCCTGTTCCTCAACTTCCTCATGCAGATGAAGGCTGTGTCCCAGGCAATGGGCCTTTGCAACAAATAAACGGTGGGAAAAGGTTCTTCAACACTTTCAAAACTGAGAAAAATAAGAATTTTATCTGCCTCCATTTTTGCCATCAACAGAAATAAAGAGCTGCTTCTCTTGGTCTGAGAAACTGAACAATGTCTGCAAACTCAGATCTCCAAACAAGAAGTGGCATAAATGGAACCATTTCATCAAGAGCAAAGCCATCATTTGGATGGAACTCCATTCAAATGCTATTACATGGACTTATCGTGGGCCATTTCACCATTTGCTGAATTCCTATTTGAGCTGGTGCTACTGTCCTGCTCCATCATCCCAGCCTGTGCTGCGTTCTGCACGTTCTCCCTTGTACACAGGGTTAGGAAATGCATTATCTGGGCATTCAGCCACAGCAATAAAGGTTATCTCATCTAATTGAAAAAAGGAGCTGGTGTAACTCATTCCTGGGTGAGCAATATGAGTTTTCATTACAGGGGGTTTCCTGGTCAGAAACGTGAGCACAGTGTTTCTGAAAAATCCCGTTCTTTTGATTTGCCAGCTTCCCCCATGATACAAACCCAGAATTACCAATCATTGTGGCCCTTGGTTTGCTATGAGCAAACCCAGTTGTATTTAGAAGAGGTGCCAATATGTCCTGATTAACTCCTGTCTCCCTGCAATGACGGTAACATCACTCAACACCAGCAAATCTTGCATTTTGGGTGATGTGCCACATTCTCCTAACAAGCCCAACAGTTGTGTCTTTTTACATGAAGAGCAAGAGCACCTCCTGCTCAGAGAGATGTTTGCATAAATATCCCTTTTGAGCTCCTTGAGAGGCTTAGATGAGAGATTTTCCATTCATGAAGAGCTTCTTTTAGCTCTGGACTATCCAAAAATACTAACTGAATTTACTTTCAAGCTATCAGCTTCTGCTGCTGCTGTGAGCAAGTTTAAATTAATGCATTAACAAAAGCTCTCTTTCTCTCTCAGAGGTCTGTACTGAGGATTAAGATCTGAATTCCGGGTTAGCCCTTAATGACACACAGATGCACCTTCCCTTTGGCTGGGAGACTACATCCTGCTAGAGCAAGGCAGAAATAATGATCTTACCTGATTCAATATTAAAAAAGAATCAGATTAAGCTTGAATTCTAGTTCTAGAATTTGTCTGCAGGTAAAGTTATTTTTAATCTGTTTCAAGATAAAGGAATAAATTTATTTCTGCCTATTAGAATTCTCATATACAGAGAGGAATTTGGTATGATGAATTGATTTGGGGCTAAATCCACCTCTTGGGGTTTTTTCCTCAGCAATGAGTGGGGATCATCCACTCCTGACCATTAGGAAATATTGGGAAGGACCTGTCCATGTCTAGAGGTCCAGGCTCACCTGGTGAATGAACATGGACAATCTCACTCCCAAATTTCTTCTCCCTTCCCCCATATGTAATAATAATAAAAAGGAATGATGATAGCACAGGACTCATTCCCCAGACAATAGCTCGGCAGGCTGTACATTGCTTTATGGCTGTTGACTTGATTTAAAATGCACTCTTAAAAATGAAAGAACAACTCCTTAAATTTGCAGTAAATGTATAGTTCCCCAGACCTGATTTACTGGTTATGAGCCACCAAAAAACTGCAATTCCAATTTATTGTGTTGTTGACTGTGGCAGCAAAACCCTCGGCATCACTCAAACTCTGGTAGCCATTCCAAAGCTGATAATTTAGCATTGATAGTTTATTTTGGATTGGTTGGGGTTGTTTGGGGGGATTTTGCTGTTCTTCAATTGGGCTCTGCACTTGCAGCAGCTGAGGATGGTTGCTTTGATGATGATGGGTTAACCCACGAGTGAGAGATCAAAGCAGTGCTCTTGCCTTGTGCTCTGCTCAGTTCCCAGCTTTTTAGCCTGGGTTGGCTCATAATTACAAGAATTCCCAACTGGCTGGAAGCAGATCTTGCAGAGGGAACTTGCTGCAGAGCACTTGGATAAAGAGCAGTGTGTAAATCCTGCCCAGGCTGTCAGACACCAAACTCCACCATTGGGAAATGGGCGTGGGAAGGGACAGGGGGCAGAGGAAAATCAATCAGAGCCCTGATTCGGTGTCACTCCTGCCCTTCCAGGGTCTTTTCCCTCTGCTGTCGTGTGTGACCCTTTCCTGACTCATCAACATCAGCTGAACAGAAAACGCTGCAGCTGCTGGGAGACTCTCACTGCTGCTGGACCCATCCACGCCTCTTTCCTCTCCCCTTTCAGGAAGAAGTGGCAGAATGCAGCTGCCTGGGAGACTTTATTTTGGGCTGGAAAATCTCTAGAAACAGAGGGGGGAAAGACTGAGCACGATGTAAATCAGAGATGGCCATGAACATTTGGTGTCCAACTGCCCATGGGCAGGGCAAGGCTGCAGACAGGGCTGGGATGGGGACTGTCCATGGGAATTGTCACCTTGGAACAAGGGACAGGACTGGGAACCTCACAGGGACACAAACAGCACCCCTGGACCTCCTGCACTGCCCCAGAGTAGAGCTAACACCCTCCCCAGTGATCCTAAATACGTCCCCAGATGCCTCCCTGGCTGGATCCTGCTGCAAAAGGGGCTTGGAATGAGTCACATTTCTCTTCAGGGGTTTTTGAAGCCAACAAGGTCCCCTTAAAACCTCCCCAGGGATGCTGAGAGAATTTGGGATTTAATTTTCACACATCTCTGTAAAATATTTCCAATATTGGTCTTGCAAGAAAACTAAAGCAGAACCTTCTTATGAAAGACCATTTCTTAGGGACACTCTCACAACTCAATAGTCTGGTTTTCCTTATAAGAAAGCTTATAAAATTTTGATCCAAATCCAGTTTTTGGCAGTTTATTTCTGTCTCAAAGAAAATTCAGATTTGTCCTAGTGAAGACCATTTCCACCCCTAAAGCAGCCACTGCATTTTCTGCACAAGAGACACATGAGGAAGGGGCTGGAAGTCCTGATTTTGCAGACCTCTGGCAAAATCTGAACCAAATATTTAATTTTGAGGTTACAAAGAGCAACTTTTTCACATGATCATATTAATGATCTGTCTTTAATCCATGCAGGTGTTTTCACCAGCTGGGAGCCAAATCAAAGGAATTTGGCACAATCCACAGGACATAATCAGACTACAAAGCTCCGGTGTTGTGGCAAGCTGGAATTTCAGGCAGCCAGGCTGTGTTCCTGCAACTGCCACTGCAGAACCTCTGCAGCACAGCCATGAAGGGGATGGGGTATTGAGATGAAGAATTTATAAAGAGTAGCACCCAGTGTAGAGAATAATCACAATAAATAAAATACACTCTAGAGGCATAGGATATAAACTGAAAATGTAAGGGGAAAAACTGTATTTAATATTGATATTTAACCATGATAGTTACATGGCTCGTTTTAACACCAGCAGATTCTGCTTTTCAGTGGTAGAATGAGAAAAAGTTGTTCTAAAAGTTTTAATAAAAGCTGTGACTGCGGCAGTAGAACCTCAGGACTTGTTACCAGAGAAGCAAGAGAAGGGAAAAGGCAGAATGTGAGAGCAAAAGGAAAAGAGGAAAAGAAGAGAGAGCTAAAGAGAGAAGAGAGAGAAAGAAGCAGAGAAAATATATTGATGAAAAAATAGTAAGAAGAAGGAATATTTTCACTTCAGACTATCTGCAGCCTGCTTGCTTTCGACTTTCATACTCTATTTAAAAATACAAAATTGGGAGCATTGAAAAAGAGCTCCCAAATTAGCTTTTTAATAGAGATGGGAAGTTAAAAGGGGCCGAGTCATGGGGGAAAAGCAATTCAGAATCACAGCCAGGGCAGCACCAGCAGCGAGTGAGGCCAGAGCACGCCCCAGAGAGAAAGGAGTCAGAGAGTTTTATGAAGTGGTGACACTGTAAATCACAGAAAAATCTCCGATACCAGCAAAAACCAAATGACATTTCTGCTTCTGCTTTCTTCTGAGCATCTGCAAGAGGGAAAGAGAAAGTGGAGATATAGGGAGGGTTTAAAAGTGGAAAGCAGCTCTGAAGAAATCTGAAAAAGAGGGATTCAGGGTGCTTTGATACGTTTAAATTCTTACAGCCTCTGAAAGTTCCTCAAAGAAGTTTTAGGATTCACTTTGCACACAACTGTTCATGTGTCCAGCACACAACTCTTAATATCCAAAATCTAAAGGTTAAAATTCACTGTGTATGCACGAACTCGTTAGCAACTCTGCAGACACTGTAATGCAGATTGCAAATGTTATTGGGGAGATTGGGTTTGGGGAGGGTTACCCAGGACCTGACATTCAGAAATTAGTGTTATTTTTTAAAAATTGCATTGAATTATCAGAAATTAAACCCTGAATTGGATGGATCAGGTTGAGTTTCAGTTGTATCTTTGGGAAAATTTCACCTCTGAAAGTGTGGTTAAGCATTGGAACAGGCTGCCCAGGGAAGTGGTGGAGTCACCATCCCTGAAGAGTTCCAAAAATGAGTAGATGTGGCACTTTGTGATCAGGTTTAGTGGGCATGGTAGGATTTGGCCACAGGTTGATATTCATGGTCTTGGAGGTCTTTCCCAACCTTAATAATTCCATGATCACGGTCCTGGTTTCAGAGTTTCCAGAACCAGATCATCGAAGTGTTGAAATGTTGATGATTTGAAGGTATTTCCCTATTTTTGTTTGGTTTTTTTGTTTAAGAAGCTCTTGGGTTTCGAGCTCTGGGAAGAAGGGCACCTGGTGAACAGCCCCTGGTCATTACTGGCTGTGCCAAGTCCCTGTTTCCCCTGTTTAAAGGCACCAGAGGCACATCAGACCCCCCCAACACACACCCCTTGCTCACAGCGATGCATCTGGAGGAGCATCTCCTGCCCCTGACAATGCAACCCCTGCAGCCCCTGGAACAGGGGTCCCGCACCCACTGGACCCCTCCCTACACTCCCCCTTCCCCGGCTCGGGGAGTCGGCTGCGGGTCCCATTGCGGGGATGCTGCGGGGGAGCCACCGGCCTGTGCTGCCCTCTGCCCCGNCCGCACAGCTCGGTCCAGCCCTGCACAGCCCTGTCCAGCCCTGCACAGCCCGGTCCATCCCCGCAGAGCCCTGTCCAGCCCCGCACAGCTCGGTCCAGCCCTGCACAGCCCTGTCCAGCCCTGCACAGCCCGGTCCATCCCCGCAGAGCCCTGTCCAGCCCCGCACAGCTCGGTCCAGCCCTGCACAGCCCTGTCCAGCCCTGCACAGCCCGGTCCATCCCCGCAGAGCCC
>VZTZ01010393.1:2065563-2139766 GCA_013400955.1 Drymodes brunneopygia | reverse complement strand
CGCACCTCCCGCACCGCTCCCGGTCCCTCACCGCTCGCACCGCTCCTGGTCCTGGTCCCGCACCGCTCCCGGTTCCGCACAGTCTGCACTGCCCGCACCGCTCCCGGTCCCGTTCCCAGTCCCGCAGCTCTCCCGCCCGGCTGGGTGGGTGCGAGGCTGCCCCGGGCAGTGCTGGACCCTCCCGCCCTTCCTTTCCCCGCAGCCGGGGCTCTCTGAATGGGATTTCAGGACTGGGGATGTGGGAAAGTGCTACAGGCAAAGGATGCTGCTCTTGGCTGGCTGTGCTTTGCTTTCGTTCTTGTGAACAGGCAAACAAAACTACATTTAAATGGGAATAACTGCAGGTAAACGAAGCGGGAATTGGCTCTGGCACTTCGGTGCTGGTCTCCCTCTGTTTTGTCCCTGTTCTCCCCCTGTGTGCCAGTAACAACCCAGCCTGGCTCCTGAATGGATGTTGTGGCTGCAGAGATGCTCACTGAAGCCCTTCGTATCTCATCCCATCAGAAAAAAAATTAAGAACAGTTTGTCCACATGAAAAGTAGCTCCCAGCAATCCTGCCAAGGTCAGTGCAAGCTGCTGAGCTGTCTCTGAGCTCTCTTTGAGCTGCTCTGCTGTGAGCCACAGCTGGGTGGCTGTCACACACTGACCTTTTCCAGGCAATGCAGGACACACCAGGGAGAGGGAGCACCCAAACCCTCCCTCCCCATGCTCTTCTTCCTGCCCTCTCCAGGGACACATCCCACCTGTCTGCCCATGTGCTCGCTCCTCACTTAACTAGAAAAGAAAACCATGGACTGTCCCCAGGTCAGACAAGATCCACATGTGTATGAAACTTGGGTAGGGATTTAATTGAAGCAGGTTTGTGCATGGGGCTCTGCAGTGTTTGATTTGGTCACCACTCCTCAGCCAGCCCTGGAACATCCTTCATGGGGAGAGGGGTCTGGTAGTCCCTTCTCCAAGTGTGAAATCCCAGGGAAGAACATGGTTCCAATGCAGGGTGAGGGTTGCAAAGAGACATCTCCTCTTCCTAGCACCCATCTGAGGGTCTGCTCTGGCACAGGGCTGGGGTCACTGACTGTGCTGCTCCACCAGCAGTGCCCTGGCTGCTCCAGGTGTCACCTGCACAGCTCATCCTTGCCCAGCCTCTCCTGTGGCACCGAGTGAGGAGTTTCAGGGTGCTCTGCTCATTAATGAGTCCTTATGAATTCCCCACTGCCTGGCCCAGCATGACAGGAGGATTCACTCTCCCAGCATGGGTAGGATGCTGAGGTCTCCGAGCCCTCTCCTTTGGTCTGCAGTCGCTTCATCCTGCTCTGCTGTTAACTCTCCTTGGAGGGATCATTGTGGGAAGCAGAGCAGCTCTCCAGTTCCTTTGTGATCCCCACTGGGCATTGCTCCACTTTGATTTTCTTTCTTCCTCTCATTGACTTCTTAGATCCTGTAAACAGCAAGATGACAGCAGGAGTTAACCAGAGAGAAATGGATTTACACTTCTGGAGTCAGCATGGCCACATCCCAAAATAGGGGCGGCGCAGGAGGAAGCAAAGCTCAGCAAAGCAAAGATGAGGAGAAACCCCTCAGATGTGAGAGGTGTGGGTATCCAGGGGAGGCTGTTCTGGTCCTGGACACAAAACAACACGTGAAGCAGAAACAGGCAGAGAACTGACCTGATGCAGGAGCATCCCTGAGAGGGTACCCAGACCAGCAGGATGCATTCCGTGGATTTCTTTCCTGTTCCAGTGTGGTTCATGGCCCACACCACGTGCTGAGAGAGGTGCTACACCCCTCCATCACCCCTTTCCTGCCACAGCTGCACCCACCCCTCACTTGGAACATCCCCGTCCACTCCTGGAGAGTTGTGTGTGTCTGCCCTGGGCTGCACAGGGCAGCTTCCTCCCCATTGCTCCAAGAGGCTGGTTTTGTATAGCAAATCTTCTTGTCACTCAGCTCTGGTGGTGTCCCCTGAGTGAGCAGGGCCCTCTGAAGGCTGGGCTGTTAAACAAGCTCCCTTCAAGCTTAAACAACAGCCCTCTCAACATTTATATTGGGCCAAGACTTCCCTGTTTTTACCAGCAGTACAGAGTGGGTGAGCAGCAGGGTTTTTCTGACAGAGCATTTTTTAAGGCCTGACAGACAGAGTGTCTTATCCTTTCCCTTATCAGGAGCAGTTTTCTGCTTATTCACCTGTAGGAAACATGGGTACAACACATTCCTCTGTCAGCAGGGAAACCTCCACAGCCACCCTGGAAGATCAACAGAACTGGCAGAAACCTTTCTCTGAATGTCAATAACTCACTCGTGGGAATTTGGCCTTCCCCAGTCACCTCCTCCCTGACCAGATAAGCAAACACAAGGGACTAAGCTCTGTTAGCTTAGGTGCTTGGAGTGCTCTCCTGGTCACCCTGCCCAGGCTGCCCTGGCTAACCATTAGCAGGGGCTCCTCTGGCTGAAGATATTAGTATTGCCAAAACATGGCTCAGAGGAGCATGGAGCAGAAACCTCCCCTCCCTCGGTGTCCTCAGGCATTTCTCACAGGAGTCCCTCTGGAAGCAGCAGAAGTTATAGCCCTGAGCTGATGCCCCAAGGGACTTCTCCTCCCTACCTTTTATCCAGGGATCCTGTCCTCTTTTTCTCTTCCTCTGCTGCACGTGAACTTTGTCTTTGGTGCAAAAGTATTTCCCGTCAGCCTCAGCATCTTGTAGGATCTCATCTTCATACTTCTCCTACACCAACGAGAAGAACAGTCAGTTTACAAACTACCCTGGCTTTCCCAGGGAGCTGGTGGCATTGCCAGGGACCTTTGTGACCATTGCTGTGGAGTGATGACAAATGCTGTTGTTCATAAACACTCTTGACTGGCTGGGAAGAGTGGCACTTCTATCCCTCAGCAGCAAGTTGTGCAACAGGGTGGGAATGAGGTTTGGCACCTGGTGCAGGAGGAGCCATCACCTTCTGGAGGGAGCTCGGGCTGGGACAACCTGTCTGATGCCTCTGGGACCCAGCAGCCTAAGCTGATGGCTGAGGAAAAGAAAGAAAGAAAGAAAGAAAGAAAGAAACAAACAAACAAACCTCACTGTCTGTCGTGTCTGGCTCATCAGATTCTTGCTTCCCAGACTCGGCATCATTGTCATCTAAGGAAACACAAAAGGAAGGGATTTTAGCTGTTAGGAGGCTTGACAAGCTCATGAGCAGATGCAGAGCCCCTGGCCCAGGCTCTGAGAGCCACTGGGGCAGAAAGCAGCTTCAGCAATAAACTGTGTTGTGAAGCAGAGGCACTGCAAGCTACATGGCCTGGAATGAATGTTTAGGAGTGATCCAACAAGACTCGATTGGGAAACCAGCTCCCAGGAAAGCTGTATCCACAGGACTTTGCTATGCTAAGGTCACAAGAGCTGTTCCAACATCTGTGGCTACACACAGGTGGGAAACTGGGGGGATTTAAGGTCCAGACTGCACCTTCCTGTTTGAGCCCCAGGTGGGGAGAAGCGTGTTGGGGTGAAGAAGCCACAAGGGACAATCCCCACGTTTGCTGCTGGTGTCAGTCAGTGGCTTTTGGCAGGGAATGTGCGCTGAGGAGCAGAGGAAGGAAAGGCAGGGGAGACACTTCCCTTCCCAGCAAAAGCATTTCACTGTACCCAGACCCTGGGGCTGCACAGCCCCAGACATGCACCTGCACACACCCGACCTCTGCACACACTCAATCTGCATGGGGTGGGGGCCAAGCCTTGCTGCTGGTGGCATCACCCTGTCTGCACACACAGCAACACACCTGGGCTGGCCATGGTGGGCTGAAAGGGCTGGGCACAGGGCTGTGCCCTCTGCTGAGGGGCAGGGGCACCCCTGAAGCTCAATACTTGTTGCTTTTGACACTCAGGTCTGGCCAGAATGGAGCTCAGTAGCCCTCGTGGAGGTGGGAGAGCAGGTGATGCTGCTTTCAGGCACTCCTGGATTCCCTGTAGCCTGATCCCATCCTCACCTTATCCTTCTGCAGGTTAAGGTTCACTAGAAAGTGCAGAAGTATTTGTGTATTGTTTCCTCGGCTTTATGTCAGCCTTAAGGTGAGAACCGAAGAAAGTCCTGTATTCCCACACCCAGAATGTAATCAGCTGAAATTCTTCTGCCATGATGATATCTCCTTAGCATGTAAATCACAGAGGACTCCCTCTTTTTTTTTTTTTTTTTTTTCCACCGTGAAAAATCCTGCTCCGGAGAGTGTTCCCAAACCACTCCGACACGCCCAGACCAACTAATCCAGGAGAGCTCAACTTTCTGGCCAAGCCAGTAAGGCTGGTCCTGAGCAGCTCCCAGCAGACGTGCTTCCCACTCTGATCCCCATGGCTGCTGCCTCCCACCTGCCTGGGCAAACCTGGCACCTGTGTCCTATGGGGGTCAGGCAGGGAGAAAGCCTTGGAAGGGCTCTTATGGAGGATGGAGCAAGGAAAGGGAGGAACCCATCCTGATTTACCTGCTGCAGGTACCAGCATCCCTGGCTGTGTGCTCAACCCTGTGAGCTGTGTCATCACAGGACACGCTGGAGCAAGGGGACAGTCAGGGATGGTTTTCCAGTGCTAGACCTGCAAACCTCTTGCATTTTCCCCATCTCTGCTGGGAAATTCTGAGCTTCTTCTTCCCTGAGAGGGGTGGGAAATGCTGGAGGAGCAACCTTGGCTTGCTGCTGCTCATTGTGGAGTGGGTTTTGCCGAGAAGTTGGAGGTACACTGACTCTTTAGCTCCTGGAGAATTCCATGCCACTCAGAATGGAGTGCAGGGTGCTCTGCAGAGTGTGCAAGGACACCCCACGGGTGGCTCCTGTCTGTGCTGGACAGAGGCGCTGGCTTTTCTCCAGAACTGGGATTGCTTTCTCCTCATATGTACTGAGCCTGAATTATGGACATATCTAATGTTGAAAATTGAGCTCTCAAGGGCAGAAATGTGAAACCTGAAGTTCCCCCAAAGGCCCAGAAGAGTTGGGAACCAGGTGATGCCTTTTTCCTGCTCTTAGGAAATAAAGTCTCAGACACGGTTAGAGGGTTGGGGGTCGTTTCCCTCGGTATTTAATAGGATCCCATTCCATGCATTGCTTCACCCAGGTGACAGCGTCACAATGTCCTCACCCCCCAGTCGAGTGTACAATTAAAGCCCTTACTCATTAGCATATCTAACAAGAGGGCCCAAGAAGGGGCTGGGGTGGGCTCACTTCCAGTTTCCAGAATCTGTCCTGCCAGGGGACCTTGAGTTCTCACAGCAATAGAATGTTTGCTCTCCTGACTCTGCAGCTCTGGGGTGTTTGGTCTCCTGCAGGACACCCAGAACCCAGGCTGAGTTCTCACACCTAAAGCATCACAAGTGTGCATGCTGATACTTGTGGGTATAGAGAACTGTGTAAAAAGTATTTAGGAGAAAAAGCAAAAAATCCTTCAGGCATCAAGGAACTCTTGGTCCCTGGAAGGTGGGTTTGCAGGTGTGTGCAGAGCCCAGCAGAGAGCTCCGGGCTGGGAAATGCCTTCACCAAAAGGCACCTTTCACTCGTGCCTTCTCAAATGTCACATTTGCCTGGGGCTCCTTACCTGCTTCTCCCTTCTGTGCACTGACATCCCGTCTCATCCCAGCCTCAGGAAGGGCCTCTGGGTCGGAGCTGTTTGTCAGATATGCCCGTGGGAGTGTGAGCTGTGGGACACAGGGAGCACAAATGCTGCTGTCACCAGGCAGGAGAGGATTGTCCTCAACCCTCATATAATTACTGTGACACCCACAAGGGACAAGTATCACAGAGATGTTCCTGTGCACTGTGTTGGGTTTGCAGGGAGCCCAGCACCTCCTGCAGCAGCCTATGGGAGGGGGCACAGGCACTGCCTGCCCTTGGGCCTGGATGGAAACCTTGTGGGCACTGCAGGGGAGGTGGGGAATGGGAGACAGGACTGAGCAAGCACGGCTCTGCCATGTGTAAACAGGCTTCACACGTATCAAACCCAACCTCCCAGAGGATATTAATGCTGGTCACAATGGTGCCAGCAGCAGTGCTGGACACCCTGGGGTGGGAAAGGGCTGCAGTCGATGCCAACACGAGCTGTACTCACCGCAGCTGCATCCTCCTCCTCCTCCTGCTCCTCCTTGGCAGCACGGGGCAGTGCCCGGGTGGCACTGGGCCAGTGGTAGGGGCAGCGCAGGTCGTCCCGCTGTGCCCTGTGTCCCCCGGCGGGGCCGCGGGCTGCGGGCACGGCCGGGCTGTCCCCGGGGCTGTCCCGCGGGCTGGCCGAGCCCCGCAGCTCCCGGCGGCCGTGCCAGTCTGTGTCCCTGCCACGGCCGGACTCGGACAGATCCAGGGGCGCGTCCCCATCATCGTCCCTCGCCTCCTTCACCTTTACTCGGAGCTCGGAGCGGTCCCGGCTCAGCCAAAGCTCCTTCTCCTCCTTGCCATCCTCAGCATCCTCCAGGAAGGACCTCTCCTCCTTGCATCCCGCCGCGATGCCCAGCCACGGGGACAGGGGCCGCTCCCCGGGCGGCAGCTTTGTGTCGCCGTCCGCCCGCTGGCCCGGCTGGCACTGCTGCAGCAGGAGATGCTGCAGCCGCTCCCGCTGCTTCAGGAGGTGCAGCTTCTCCTCCAGGTGCTGGTCCCTCACGTACACCATGGTGGCAGGGAGCTTCAGCAGAGCTGCGTGCTCTTCCCAGGTGTCCCGGGACCGTGTCCGGCCGTCGGCAGCTTTGGTCCGGAGCAGGTGGCCGGGGAAGCTGCCGCCGTCCCGGTCAGCCGGGGAGCAGTGACTGGCCAGCCCCAGCTGCTGCAGGGAAAGGTGCTTGTGCAGGAGGCAGAGCTGCTCTCTCCGGGCACTCAGTTTTAGGTTTTCGTAGGATGGAGCAGCCTTGGGGGAGTCCAGTTTGCTTGCTGTTAAATAACTAAAAAAAATGTGGAAAAAAAATTTACATTACCTGGATCACACTAGCAAAAAAAAAAAATTAAAAAAAATATTATTAGCATTAGAGTTTTCCCATGATTTCCCAGCTCTGCAGGATGTGTGTGGTCTCTCCTGCTCTTTCCATGCCCTGTTGCAGCTCTTGGCCAGTACATCATGCTTGTGTTTGGGTTCTGTGCTGGGGGGAAGGTCCTGGTGGGCCAGGGGTGTCAGGCAGTCAGCAGTGGGTCACCACACAGCACAGGAAGCCATTCCCATCCCACCATCCAGCAGCAATCCCCTGTCCCTGGGCCATGGCAGCTCAAGGCAGGGGGGCTGAGTGAGGATGCAGTGACCTCTCACATCAGCACTGCTGCTGAGAAGTCACTTTTTGAATAATGACTCTCAGCCAGCAGCATCCTAAGTACCCCCCCGGGCTTTCTTAGTGCCTGAAGACCCCCGGGATGGAGGAACAGCCCACCCACCCCTAATCTCACTCAATGGAAAATTCTTACAGTCATCCTAGGAAGGTTGGTACAGTGCAGGAACCTGCCCTGCAAACCCAGCCCTTCTGCTGGTGGTTATTTGGCAGCTCCCATGAGTTCAAGCTGTTCCCAGGAATGCTCAGCAGAGCTACTCACACTCTGGGAAGCTCACTGTCTCTACAAATGAACTCACTGGCCTTGCTCAGCCCTCTGTGCTCCTGAAATCAGTGGGGTGGACAAGCCTGGGAAGTGCTGAGCCCTGAAGGAAAGCCCATTAGAATAGATAAGGAGGAGCAGGAATTGCTGCCTGCCTGGGACAGTTCTGCCTGGATGTGGGGGCACCCGGTTCACTTTGTGGCTCTGTCTGAGGAGCTGGAATAACGAGAGCCAGACCTTGTTGGGCTGGATTCCAGCCGTTTCTTACTGGTGTAAACTGGGATATTCCCCCTTCCCAAGGCTGTGGGAGAAGTTTGGACAGACACAGTGAATACTGGCCATCCATCCATTGAGGGCCAGCTGCAATGGGCCATTGGTCAGACCCACCACGACCCCCAGGCTGGTACTCACGCCTCCAGGCTGGGGCTGTGCTCACGCTCCGGAGGGAGAGGAGTCCTCCTCGCTGGGGGAGACACTGCTGCCCCTGAAGGACTCTTTTCCAGGAGGCAGGGTCTGGAGCCAGGTCTCACCAGGGCAATGGTTCCATGCAGCTGGTTGGAAATCCTCTGGGATGCCTGTGGCAGAGCAGAGAAAGTCCAGGTGAGCCATTCTGCAGTGTGCCCCAGGCTCCAGGGAGCCCAGCTGAGCTGGGGTGCATCTGCTCACCAGTGAGAACCAGACAGGTAATTCCTGAGTGCTCTGCTTGATATGGTTCTGGTCGACAGCTCTACCAGGTTTTTACTCATTTTTCCAGGAAATTTCCCCTTCATGTACTCTCTATTTTCTGGCTGCACTGATTTGTAGCACAGGAATTTTTGTGTCGCCTCTTAAATCATGATTCAGTGGCTTCACCAAGATAAGACCCTGGAAATTCCTTGTCCCCTAGTCAGGCAAGATTTTTTAGTCATGCAAGATTTTATTCATGCAGGCACCTGGCACACACTGGTCTGGTGGGTGTATTTCTGGTGCAGTACCTGGGCCAGGACATCTTTGTCTCCATCAGCTGTCATGAAAGGCTCACCACATGTTCTGACTTGACTTTCCCCTGCCCACCTGGAGATGTCACCAACCCTTCCTGTGATCCCTATTAATTATCCCCACAGCCTGCCTGCAGCCTTACCAAAACCCCTTTTCACCTGCTCTTTCAAGTTTTTTGTGGAGGTCGAGTAAGCAAAACCTGTGCCAAAAGAGAAGAATCTGTGTGGGTGTGTATGTGGGCTTGAGTTCCCATGGCCAGGAACAAGGTCCAGTTCCTGCAGTCTCATCTCCAGTGCCCAGTGTCACCACATCACTCAGCAGCCCTTGGGTGACACCCTCTCTGTGTTTGTCCTTGCAAACAGTGAATGCCAGGCCCTCTGAAAATGCCAAGCTCTGGCAATGACAAACTACCCAAGTCTGGCTAAGTGTTCCACCCCCCAAGTGCCTCCTGCTCTTTCCCTGTCCCAGTCTGCTTGTCCTGATCCAGCTCAGATGATGACCACAGCAGTGGGGAGAAGGCCTGAGGACATCAGGCTACCTCTGACAACTCACCATTTCTGCAAGGCTGACTTCTTGGAGGACAGTGCCTGGAGAAGTTCTGCTGCTTGGAGAGCTTCTCTGGAGCTTCTCTGGAGGCTTTTCTGCAAAAAAAGGTACAACCAGCTACTGTGATGTCCCCTAGAACTGCTGCAGCCCTGCCCTTGCAGCCCCCCAGGGATGCCACTGGCTGGCACCAACCACCTCTCAGTGGAGATTTTGAGTCAAAACTGCCTTCTGGCTCAAGCCAGCACCTGATGGAACGTGCCCATTGTTGCCTGTGTGGGTGGCAGGAAGGGAATGCCATGGTCTCTGCATGAATTGTCTCACAGTGAGGGCACCCAGGCACTTTTTGCTCTAATGCAGAGCAGGGTGTTTCCCCCTTGACCTGCATTTCCCCCCCATCAGCTTTTGTGCCCATGGCAATGTCCATCTGAGCTGCCAATAGCTTGGTCTTTGCTCTCCAGACCCTTTCCCAGAGCAGGTTTGCACCATGGCTCAGTCATTCTTCATGTCCCCAGGTCCCTCAAGGGTGACAGGAGCCACCAACACCCACCTTCCCTGAGCTCGAGGTCCGACACATCCTGGGGGGCTTCTTCTGCTTCCTTGTGCTCTGCTTTCTCCATGCTGACATTCCTGCTTGCTGGGGACAGTAGAGTCAAAGGGGAGCTTGGAGTGGAGCAGCTTTCTCTGGAGGTAACTCCTGGGGTCTTTGTCCTGTCCCTGTTGGAAGGAAAAGGACATGAATGAATGAGAATGGGCAGGAGAAGGAAGGTTTTGGAGCTGCTGTACAGAGAGCTCTGAGCCTGATACACAAATGCACATATTTATGTGTGTGTTTATGTGGATATACCAGCTCCTCAGGCTCACCTGCCACTGCAGCTGATCAGTGGCCCAGCTGCAGTCTGGAGCATGGACAGAGCCAGCACGACAGCCCAAGGTGTGATTGCCCCACTTGGTTGTGGGTAACGTCGCAGGAAGCCACAGTGTTGGGTAAGCCAGGACCCAGCTGTGGCTCTTGCAAAAGCTCTGTGGGAACCTGCCCCTGGCTGGGCTTTCAGCCTGATGAAGGGGTGGATTCAGCACAGGGATGTGGTGTCTGTCCCCTGCCACCAAATCAAGATGGAGAGGCTGATGCTGTCAGTGACACAAGGGAGTGACTGAGCCTTGGAGACACACACAGAGTCCTGGATGGACTCTGGTGCTGAGACATGGATGGCTGGAAATCTTCCTGTCCAGCATCTCAGGAGAGCAGAGCAGAGCAGGATCACTCAGTGCTCAGCAAGCCCAGCCCAGCCTAGAGCTCTGGAACTACTCAGCCCTTGGGAAGCGCTGGGGAATAAAAGCCAGAGTTTCTCTTTAAGCGGATGGTGCTCCTGTTCTCCAAAGAAAACACATTTCTAAACTAATCCCTCAGTGCTAATTCCTCTGGACTTTAAACCCTTGAGGAATGAGCTGATTTGTATATATTGGCCTGCCTGGCAGGTTAGTTGGCTTTCAGCACAGCACTCTCCTGGGCTATGAACCTGTTGGTGCAGATCACTTCTCCCTCTTTAACCCCATCACAGTCCCTTGTGTGTCACTGTCCTTCCCCCGAAACAACCCATTTCCTGCAGACCCTCTCTGGCTGCTGCAGGAGGTGCTGATGCCATGGAAAAGCCATGAAATCCCAGGCTGAGGTCCATGCAAGCTGCTCAGGGCTTTGTGCCCCAAAAATGAATGGTTGGATGCTGGTGACCAGGGGAGTGAGCAAAGGTCAACGAACATTTTGAGACCATTAGGGATTTTTCCACGTCTAACATACACAGGGACCCACAGGAATTAGATGCTAGAATACACCTGAAGGTGCCACAGTCTGGATGTTGCCCTGCTTAGCTGTGGGGATGCCCTGGTTGTTGCCAACCCCCCTTGTAAAGAACAAAACCAGGAAAGTGCTTACTCCAGGCTCTGGAGCCTCTTCAGTTCTTCCTTGAGAGTTTTGTTCTCTTCCCTCAGGCGATTGGTCTCGTTTGCTGCAGGGACAGAGGTGGTGCTGTGAGTTCAGGTGCTGCAGGGACAGAGCTGATGCTCCTCACAGCTCGCTGGGGTGCCCGGGGGAGGAGGAGGGAACGGCAGCAGCTTTTGGAGGGATGCCGAATTCCCTTCCTTCTTTGTAAACATGCTGGGGCCAAGGGATAAAAGGGAGCCACTTTCTGACTCGGGTTTCATCAGGATTGGGTCTGCTTGCAGCTCGTCCAGCTCCAGGGCAGAGCACGACTCAGACGGTGGGTTGGACACAGTGAACATCCTGCCCCTGTACACCAGCACAGGATGATGAGTGGGTCTGTGCCAGGGGAAGGGCTGGGGGTTTCAGGGGGGATCAGACAGAGGCCAGAGGGAGCTGTGAGCACCCAGGACCGGGTGCTGCAGCAGGAGGCCATGGAGAGCATGGGTGGGCACCCAGGCACTGTGCCCTGCCTTGCTCCTGCTCGAAAGCAGCACTCAGAGAGCAGTGGCATGGCAAGGGAGATACACCAAGGGCTCTTGGCACCTCTCCATCCCTCCTAAATGCCTTATCTCCTTTAGCCCCATGACCCTCCCTAGGCTGGTCAGATCCCCAGGGAAAAACACCCCGCGCCTCAGCGGAGCTGGGAGCTCTGCCAAAGGCTCAGGAGAAGATCCATCACACGTGTTGCTTGATTTCATTTACCCGTGCTGAGCTGCTGCTGTGACTTCCCTGTCTTTGCCAGTGTTGCTTTTGCTGTGCCAAATGCATCCCTTTTCCAGGCAGCTGACACAGCCTGGAATCTCTCGTTTTTCTGGAGGTGCAGAGGGCTGCAACCCCCAGCTCTGATGATTTGTCTGCTTGGGGGGATATGAACAGCTATCCACAGTCCTGCTCCCTCCCTTCTCCCCATCCCCAAACCCTTCCCAGATTCCTGCTCACCACGAGGGCTCACGTGCAAATATCTGGGAGAGGAATTAACCGAGCAAAGGCTCAGCCTGCCAAAGCCGAGCTTACAGCGGGTGTCAGTACGTACAGAGGATGAAGATGTGCTGCAGGCTCTGGAAATGAGAGGTCTCGTACTCATTCTGCTTCTTTTTGGCCAGCTCCTGGGTGACCATGCATCTGTCACAAAGACCAGCTCGCAGCCTGGAGGAAGGACACCCCACAGCTGGTTAGCACACGGTTTCCATGGGAGAAATAAGTTCCTGCCCTCCCCACGGAGAAGTGTGAGCACCCAAACCATCACCCAGAATCACCCCCACAGCCCAGCACTGGCCCTTGCACCCCTCCAGCCTCAGCACCACCAGCCTAGGAAAGCTTCTATGATTATGCTCAGACTCCTCCAGCTCTCCCAGTGTAGGAAAAATAGAAGTTCATGTGCTACATCCCACTCCTGGGAAGAGAGCAAATCCCAAACTCTCCCCCTAGGAGGGTGCAGTCACTGCCACTCAGCAACCTGCTTAAAAACAAGTCCTACCTGTTTTCTAACACCTTTACATTTTCTTTAAGGACCTTCTGTTGTTCCCTTAATTGGTGATTTTTAGCAAATAGCTCTTCAATTCTCTGAGCATCCCTAATTGAGGAAACAGAACAAAGAAAAGAAGGTTATTAGATTTCTCCCCAAAACCTGTGTCTTCGTCCACAGTGCCCTTTTCCTTGCATGTCAAGAGGGGAAATAAATGTGTTGAAGGCTTGATGCCACCCTGTGACACCCTCCTTGGGGTTAGCAGCTCAATTTCTCCCACTTATTGTTTTCCAATGGAGAAAGCACCAGGTGGAACGAACATCACCTGCCAGCGGGAAGGCAAACTGGAGTTGGGCTGGGATCACCCCAAGCCCTTCCTGGAGCCAAAAGGCTTGAATTTGGCAATGCCAAAAAGGCAAATAGTGCTCTCTAATCCAGCAGTCAGTCTTGGAGGAGAGCTCAGGAGGTCTGAAAATCAGGTGCTGTAATGCTCCTCCCCGGCCCTGCATGGCTCACCGGCACTTCTCTGTCGTCAGCTCGGTCACCTTGCTGTGCAGACCTGGAAAAATGAGCAGACACACACAGGTGGGTGTTCATTGCCAGTCCCCCAGCACTCAGAAGCAAACAGGACTGATGGAATTTCAGGCAGGTGTGTGGCTTTGCAGAAATCTCATCCATTCACAAGCCTTATCTCCGATAAGGAATAGCACATTGCACGTGTTAAACGCAACCACAGTTTAATGGGACTGGGAAAGTTGTACAAAATGTGAGCTCGTTTTGTATCCCCACTATTTAATGAGGCTGCATTTCCTTCCCAGACCCAAAAAGTCTGGTTTAGTTTTGTTTCTACTTATTTCTCACTACAGCCCTCATATCCCAGGTGGGCAGTATTTTATAGCTTTCAGGGCTGGAAAGCATCTTGGAGAATATTTACAGCTGGATGGCTTTCCTTGATGGATCTGCAGACATTGTATCCTGTCAAATCCATTTTATGCAAAGTAGATGTAAACATGTGGTTTAAATTGCTCAACAGTTTCCTCTAACTCTCACACGGCTTGAAATTACACAAGAGAAGAATGAATTCATAAGCCAGAATCATCCAAAAGTGCTGAAGTTTTGTTCATAATATTGATACTGGGAATTATTCTAATAGGAAAACAATTGGACTTGGCACTTGGTTGCTTAACCTAATGGGTTTTATTTTAATAATGTATGACCTGAGAAATAATTTATTCCCTAGAGGAATAAGCTATCCAACCTGACTCAAACATTTTCTTTAACACAGCTTCATCTCCTGCTGCTTCTGTCTTATAGATTATTGCATCTTTCTGCTTTCCCTTTGATCCCTCAGTATCCAAATATGCTCCAATCCTCACTGCCTGGAGCAGATGCCCAGCAGGTGTGTGTGTCACCCCTGTAAACCTCCCAGGTCACCTTTATCACAGCCCATGACAGCAGAGGCAGGAAAGGAGCCAAATCCTCCCTGGTTAATGGTTGGAGCAAGTGGGATTCCTGCTGGGACTGAGCACCTCCATGCCTTGCTTTCCAGGAGCAGGGAGTGCAGGAATGTCTTCTCTCTTCTGCTCCTTCTCATCATTCAAACAGTTACTTTCTCCTCAGTATGCCAATGAGAGGTACAAATGTGCCATCAGAGGGTGTTCTCCCCTGAGGGACAGGCTGTGACCCCGTGCCCCAATCCATCCCTGTGGGTGCTGCTGGCTCAGCAGTGATTCCCAAAGCTCCCTAATCCACACCTGCTCCTCCTCCCTCCGGGTTATTTGACACCCAATGGATCGAGGTGGCATTACACAGAAACGGACCTTGGCCTGTTTTTGGTAAGACATTTTGTGTCTCCTTACCTTGGACCTCTTTCTCATGGATTTCCTTGAGCTTGTTCAGGAACTCTGCAAAACTCTCCGTGGTCATGTTCAGGGCTGAGCCACACACCAGGCTGTGTCCACTGTGAGGATGTTCTTTTGCTTCAAATTATTCAGGTTTCAGCCTAAAATAGAAAGAAAAAGTCCAACAAAGATGTGTCTGGTGCATGTGATGCCCTGGAAAGGACAAAGCCCAAAGCTAGGAAGGGAAATAATTTGTTAAACCACGGGATGCATTTTTGTCCACCCTGCCTCAGTGCTGAGCATTGCAAAGAGCATATCTTAGATACTGGGAGAAGCCCAGCTGGAAAATCAGGCTTTTCTTCTCATTGTTGAGCTGTTTAAATTGCATTTCTCTGCGATGAGGTGGGGCAGGGCATCTTCTGGAGCATAAAGAAGGGACTGCAGAGCTCGTGTTGGGACCACACAGGGTCTGATGATGGGGAAATTCACAGCAGTTTTGGTGCTTGAGCCTGGTGGACTCATCTCCTGCTGGAATGCTCCCTTGCATCCCTCCTCCCTCTGGCACCATGCACAGCTTTTACAGAGGCAGCACACAGCACTCGGCCACCCCACTGTCATTGCCCAGGTTTCCTGCATGGCCTTGCTGGCTGTAGCCTCTTTGAACCCTTGGGAGACACCTAACAGAGCTTTTTCACCCAATTTTATAGAGATATCAGGAGTGGTGGTGTCCAGAGCCAAGCCCTGCACAAAGCTAGTGTGGGCACAGCACCCATGGGGCCCTCTGGAACCACCAAAACCACACTGGGAAAGGGGAACTTCCACAGGAAGGCGTTTAGCATCTCCATCTGGGAGCTTCTCCCCCAAAAATCATTCTGGGCTAATGAGTCACAGTGAGTAATTCCGATCCCAACAAAGCACCTGGACACTCAGCCTTCAGCCACGCAGAGATGACCAGGGAGCAAACCTCCCCTCTGCTGCTGAGGAGTGAACAGTGGGCTGGGAGCTGGGCTCTGCAGCCCCACGGGGGAGGTTTGTGCAGGGTTCCAGAGCTCTCCCAGCCCGGCCCCCGCCCGTGCCTTTATCTGCATGCGGAGCAGGGATGTGCCAGATCGCCTGCATATGCAAGATGCGGGCACGCAGAGCTGGAAGAAGAAAGTTTCCCCTAAAGCATCTGATTTTCAAAAGAAATGAGGCACGCGCCAGCAAGCACCAGCAGCGAGCTCGGCACGCTCGGATCGGCGCAGCAGCTGCCCCGACACGAACCATCCCAGAGCCACCGGGTCTGGCTTTGGAGCAAATCCGGTGCAAACAGAGCAGAGATCTCGCTCTCTCGGGAAACAATTAAAAAATATTCATTGCATAACCCACCCGTTCCCAGGTCTGGGTGATCGAACCCAGCAAATAAAAGCACGGTGGGGCTCGTCCAGCTCGACATCTGCTGCTGTGAAATGAGATTGGGAACTGATCTCAGCCCCGAGAGCCACAGCTGAAAATCCAGCCAGGGAAAATAAGGTGCAGCTCTACTGCAAAACAGAAAAAACCCTCCTGATGTTAATGCGATGCACTTCCCAGGATCACTGGGTCCTAAATCAGGCTCTGCCCCGGGCAAAGCACCTCCCCAGGGCTGAAGGGAGGTTGTGGGATCAACTACTGCCATCACGGGACTGACACCCCAAGCGCCAGCTGGGAAGGCTCTGAAGCACTCAGGCACTAATTCCCATTGCATTCTCCAGTGCAGAAATCTGGGAATTGCGACTGGGAGCAGAGGAGTTGGAGGCTGCTGCTTCTGCTGTGCTCGCTGCTGCCTGATAATGTCCTGCCCACCTTGTCCTGCAGGGCACAGCCCTTTCCCCAAGGCTGCGGTCTCCGAGGGCTGAGCCCAGCACTTCGAGACCCGGCTCCAGCCCAGCCAGCCCGGGAAGGTGACACCCTGGCTGGGCCTGGTGCCAGCCCGCTGCTCGGGGAGGCAGGGCTGGGCTGGCATGCGGTGGCAGGTGGGAGGCGCGGGGGCAGCCCAGGTGCTGGCTGCCGGATCCGGATCCCTGCAGCTGTGACTCAGTGCTGCGGGCAGAGCCCGGCAGAGCAGCATTTGGGGCTGGGCTGTGGGCAGCAGCTTTGCCTTCCATGCACGGCTGAGGCTGTGCTGCCACCAGGGTTGGGGCTCTCTCCTGACTTTCTTTTCCTCAGAGCCCTCAGGTGAGCGGGGACCTGCTGCAAATCCAATCAGCAGGGTAAAGCTGTCAGTTTTGGTGCTTTTTGAGATGCCAATTTTGGTGCTTTTTGAGATGCCAGAACCCATCTCTGCCTGCAGATGGAACAGTCACTCTGTGGCAAACCTGGCGAGGAGCTCGGGTCTCATCTGTGCACACACATAGTAAGATCCTTCATGGGCATCGCTCCCCGTGTATCTGTTCCCAGGATTCAGCCTTTTGCTGCAGCAGAACAGCCCCACCGACAGCCCAGGCTCCCCGAAGGCTCATCTTTGCTCCCTCTCTCCCGGTGTGAACGGGTGAAGGTGTGAAGCCGCAGCTCCCCGCTCCTCTACCCCGCTCCGGAGGATTTATTGAGGGAGATTTATTGCTGAAGCCCAGACCACAGAGTCGCTCAGTGTGGAGCTGGCTGCCTGAGACAGGGATTTCATTTACAGCCCGAGCCCTTTGCAGGGCTGTCACTGTGATATAGGGCCGGTGGTGCCGGATGCTGCCCTGTGGCGGGGCTGGAGCAGCCCTTTGGCGTCCCGGCAGGGCTGGGTGTATTTCAAAGTGACGGGTGCCCTCTGCAAACAGAGCCCCAGTGTCGGGGACCAAAGGCAAACTCCCCATCCAGCCCCTACATCCGGAGGGTTTGGGGAGCCCAGGATCTGGGGCAGAGCTGTTGTTGACTGTCGTGGCTTTGCTCACCTGCTCTCTGCATTCCTCAGGGTGGGACAAGGGCTCCAGTTTGGGGCACAGGGTCCCTGGGATGTCTGCTCTCAGGCACGAGGCTGGGGCAACCCCCAGCATGTCCTGGGTACCAGTGGCATCGCTCCTTGGGCAGGATGCTCCTCTTGTGGCTGGGGAAAGGAAAAGCAGCAGGGAGGTTATTTACGGAGGTTATTTTCTGTCCCATCTTTGGGGGCTGGGGAAGGGATGGGCTTGGACAGCTGGCTCTGGCAGCACAGCCAACACCCATTTCTTGGTCTCCAGGGGTTTCTTGACCTCTCAATACCATCCCCAGCACTGCCTGTCACACTCACAGTGAGCCACAGCACATCCCCACGCTGAGCCCTGTCTCCTTTCGGGAGGATGAAGCAGCTCATTAGCTAAACGAGCTTAAGTCATTAAAAAAAAAAAAAAAAGCAGAAAAGAAAAAGGCAGGACTGTGACATTCTGATACCATGGGATCAGTGAAGCTTAATGGATTTGCCAGCAGATATTTCCCCATCAGCAGTGCTGGAGCTGTTCAGCTCCAGGCTGGATTGATGTCACACACCTTTCTCTGGGCCATTGCTGGGCAGAGCTGCTTTGACCAGCCAAACTTTCTTTCCTTGGCTACCCTACTACGTTCCTGGTCTAATTTTAGAATTATAAAACAAGTTTGTACCCAGAAAAACTGCCTGATCACTCATGGAAAATCTGCAGTGCCAGGAGTATTTCACAGGCCAGTGTGGAGCTAATGCTGCTTGCTGATGTACTTTGCTTGCCAGTTTGAAGAGGGCTTTTTTGTTATGTTGAGGGATTCTTTTTTTTTTGCTGGGTATTTATTTATTTGCATGACTTAACATGGCACAGACTGCCCTAAAATGGAGCCCAGTGCCTGCTCCCCACCGTGCTGGGTTTGCTGTAGGTGCTGCACGTGGGCTGCCAGATTGCAAAATTACCTCCCAACAAGTGAGAAAGGAGGAGCAGCCTGGGCTCTTGCCTCTCCAGGGAGGAGGATTTGGTGCTTTCCTCTACCTCGCACAACCTGAAAATCCTCCCTGGAGCAGGGCAGCTGCTCCGTGCTGCTCCACCAGCCCAGGGACTGGTTTGCAGCAAGCCCCAGGGTTGCCTGTGCTGGCTGTTGCATGGGGGTCCCAGCTGGGTGATGTGGAGCTGCAGCACGGCTGTGACCTGCCCTGATGGCCCTTTGTGTTTGTGGGGCCTGGTGCTGGTCACAGCCCCCTGAACCAGCTCAGCAGGACCAGCAGCAGCAGGGAGATGCTGCCCCTGCTCACGTGTGACAGACGTGTCCCACTGCAGGGAGAGCAGAGCTGGAGCAAACCCTCCAAGGTGCAGCTGCAGCCTCAAGCCCCAGCCTGCACACTGATTTATTTCTACCCCATAAAGTCTCTGCTGCCATAATACAGCACAACCCTGTTGATCACCAACCCAGCTGCTCAATTTCTCCCCCACCACCCCGGCCCTTCTGCTTCTCCAGCTGCTGTGGCAGTCACCAACCCCCCAATATCCGTTTTCTTCCATTACCTCATTTCTGCTTAAGAGCCCTTATTCCCCTTAAGAGCCCCTGCTATCCTTGCAACGGGGACATCCCTCCTCCCAACAGAGTCTTGGCTGCCCTGGGGGTTGCAGAATCACTAAAACCAGAGCTATTTGTCCTCTGCAATACCTGAATATACCCCGGAATCCGACTTTGGCTTTTACATAGCAGGGTGAGCAGTCTGGGGGTCTCTCCTTGCACTGGCCCCATCTGGGAAGGAGGTTTTGCCCTCCCACTCCCCAGCTCCTGCTGCTTTGCTGAGGTTTAACAGTAAATATTTGTTCTGCTCTCCACTTGAGGCCAAATGACATTTGGAGCCACCAGCTGTGCCATGATGCTCCCCAGAGTGTGGTGGGCTTTGGGCAGATCTGTGGGCAAGCCTGTCTGCCCACAGGAGGACTCAGAAGACGATTAAAAGTATCCACTTATCTGCCCGTGCATCTCAGGGTAACCACAGATTCTATAAACATTACTCAATTAACACCTCAAAATGCTCTGGGAAGTGGGTAATGAGGCATTATCACGTTTTTTGGGTGTTCTAATTGAGAAGTGGTGAGGCTCAGGAATAGCTCAAGGCCCTGTTGGGACTGGAGGCACGTGGCCACTGCCCATCCAAAACACTCCCAGTGCCACCCCCAGCTCCAGAGCCCCTGGCTGGGAAAAGTGGCAGGAAAATAGCCTGTGAATCTCTGATAGATGGTGGCTATCACCCCTCCCTCTGCTTGTGATCCTGTTATGCTGCTTGTGGAGCCTGGAGAGCTCTCACTGTCTTCTCCTCCATGACAGGAGACCTCCCCAGCTCAGAGCCCACACTGCTCCTGACATGGGGAATTCATCACTCCTGGTCCTGCCTGGGAAAGCAGGCCTTGAGTGGGAGAAGGGGCACAAAGATTCCTCTCAGCCACACTTCCCTAAACTGGCACCTCTGCTCCTGCTGTGTGAGGGGTGCATGGGCATCCCTGGTCAAGATAATGGCCATGCAAATGGAAAGAACAGATCTCTCTCCCCTGGATATGGAGATATCCGTGGATATCCCCAGATGATGAACTCTTGGACAGGATTAGCTTCTCTTAATGACCATTTTAAAAGGGAGAATTGTGCTAGGAAGACCCAGTCCTGTAAAACCCTCCTGGGTGTTTAGCCCTGCTGCAGCACCAAGGATGAGAGTTACCAGCTCAGCCCCACATTGTGCTGTCCAGCAGCTGGGACAGACAGAGCTGGGCATTTTTATAGACTGAGGCATCTCTGCATGTCCCAAATGCCTGGTGACACACTGGTGTTGGGGACACAGGGCTAGGTTTTGAATCAATGCATCAGTGTCCTGCATCCTCCAGGGGTGGATCAATGGTCACCTCCCCTGTAAGTGCTCTCAGGACATTCCCCATCGTGGCACTGTCCCAGCAGAAGGGACAGGGAGCAGGCAGTGGGGACAGTTCCACCCACAGCACCAAACCCCTGTGCAGGGAGGCAGCGTGTGTGGGCACAGCCTCTCCCCTGCAGCAATCCCACCATCACTTCCTTCCTCCTGGATTTGAAACAGGGAAGGAGGATGCCAGCCCTGGGTAGCATTACACCTCGTGCCTGGGGCTGCTGCAAGCCCAGCGAGCTCCAGCCTCCCTGAATATTTATGCTGCCTGAAGGAACAGATCTGGACAGCCCAGGAGGGATCTGGACAGCCCAGGAGGGCACTGTAGGATGTCCCACAAGGGACACAACGGGCACAGGTGGCCACCTTGCCCAGCGAGCAGGAGTCACCACAACCCAGCTTCAAGCTGCTGCTGAGGGAAAAAGGAGCAAATTTTTTCTTATCTTTGGCAACAGTCATGAGTTCAAGGTATGAAAAGGAGTGGGAAGGGAGACCCACAACTGCAATTAAAGTTGCTTACTGCCCAGCACATGCATGGCTTGGTGCAGGTCAGGGCTGCCTGAGATGCTGCCTGGAAGGTGGATCAGGGGTGGAAGGGGGTGATGCCCCCCCAGTGCCCGGCACTAACACCCAGCTGCTGCCTGCCCAGGGTGGGCATTGCTGCCATCCCATGCAGTTCATCCCACGTGGCCACTGCTCTACTCCCCCGTGGCTGTCACGCTGCTGGATGTTTGCTCAGAGCAGTTTTCTGTTCCTGCCTCTGGTGCCCCCTCGCTGGATGCAAACGCGACTGGGCTCCCTGAAACTCACTTAAACCCTGACACCCACAAACAGCTCTGACCCTCCACAGCTATTTCACTCCACCTGAGTGGAGCTGGATGCCATTTCTCAGCATTTCGGATCACAGGGATATCCCATTACCTTTCACGCTCAGGTGGAAAACGCCAGAGGGAATGCTTTTGTTCAGAGCAGAGCCCCGGGTTGGTGTCTGGGCAGCGCCGCGCAGCCCGGGCGGGCTCGGGTCCGCTCCCCACTGACCCCTCAGAGCTGCCACTTTGCCACAAACCATCGGCTCCCCAGCTGCTACACAAATCCAAATTTCCTCCTCGAGCTCTGAGAGGGGACAGAAAAGCGAGCTAACCCGTGACACACCAACCTCTGCCCATCAGATGGGAGCTGGACCAGGCTGCGTCTGCCAGCACCGAGTGACAGCTCTCCCGGCGCTCTGCTGAGCCAATTTTGGGCAGCTCTCCATGTGTGGCTCACGCCAGCTCCCTTCCCAGCTACACTACCCTGCCCGGGATGCTGGGGGACAGAGAAAAACCAGTGCAAGAACAATACTCACGTCGGAGGAGTCTCTTCCTGGGCTTCTGGAGCTCAGTTAGGTCGCGATCAGGAGACGGTCATCTGGGACCCGGGAGACAGGAGTGAGCAGTGTGGGTGAACTTGCACAGACAATAAGCCATAATTTTTCCTTGCAGCCTGACTGGTTCTACTGGTTTGCGTTTCTTTGCCCCAGCAGCAGAAAGGAGGCTCAGCTCAGCCGAAGCTGCCCGACAGGTTCTGCTGTAATACAAAAAGTGGCAAGACCAGTACGGTGTGAACCCAGATAGAGATTTGATTGTTTTCCCATAATTACAGCTCAACCCGTGCTGTTGGTTGAAGTCAATCACATTAGCAAACAGACCCTTTTAAATAATTCATCCAGCATTAAGATGGGAAGTTTTTTTTTGGTTTATGCGACTTGGCACTTTTTGAGAGAAAGAGAAAAAAGCTAAAAAGAAATGTGACAGCAGCAGCAGTAGCAGCAGCATCCTATTACACTAGAGTGACACAGCCCAGGGCACACAACAACCAGCCCAAACAGTCGGGAGAGGGAAAGGGATGCGCCCAAGTTGACACAAATGGTTGTTTCAGGTGAAGGATGAAAGTCCATGGTCCTGGATTTTCTTCCGGGGGCACTTTGCAGTGGCTGGGGATACTTTAGGGATCGGTGAGGGAAGGTTGGGTGTCTTGGATGCTGATCCTGGCCGGCAGCCCTAGCTTAGCCCGGGTTGCCTCCCAGTTCCAGCTGCTGACACAAGCAGCTTTCACCCTAAACCGTGGGCTGGTGGAGCCGAAGGCGAAATGGACACTTCCTGAGCCTTTGAAGTGCAGCTACTTCAGCATCCCCTGGGGAAAACGCTGGCACGGATTCCCCTGCCCAGGCTGGGCAGGGACAGCCTTCCCCCGCGCTGCTGCAGACCGCAGCAGCTCCCAGGAAAAAGCAAGGGATGCTCTTGCTCCCCATCAGCCTGGCACTGATAAAAAGGAATAGAAAGTTGTTGCCTACGTATCTGGGGGCCAGGCAGCACATCCTGCTCTGCCAAAAGCTGCCCTGCGAGCGGGGCCCTGCTGTGCTGGCACAGCCACCTCCGAGCTCGGCTCCGGCTCGGCAGGGACGCGTCCCTCTTGCCTAATAGGACACGTAACATGAGGAGGGTGGTTTCCTTGTGACATTTGCGGGGCCAGCGGACAGGGAGAGCTACTGTGGAAGGGGATTTGGAGCACTGAGGCTGAGCTGCTCCTTCTCTGAGTCATCCCATGCCGCGCATCCCCAGAGCTCAGACCCTCAGCCGGTGTGAAGTCCCCTCCATCCCCCAGCAGTGATGCCACCACGCTGCTTTACACCCCAGCTGCTGAGCTGGCTCCTCAGTCACCCCAGCAGAGCTCTGAGCATCCTTGGCAGCGTTTCCCTGTGCCAATCACACCTCTCAAACGGCGGCTTCCAGCTTTGCTCCCGCGCACGGACGGGTCGGGCAGGCGGGAGCAGCTGGGGCTCCCAGGAATGCGGCTGCACACCCATGCTATGGAAATGGGTGGCAGGTAAACAAGCAGCTGCTCGGCAAGCCGTGGTCCCGGGCAGACCTGTAGGGGCTGTTTGGTGATCGCTCTACGTGCATGAAATTCCTGACTCATTCCTCTGCGAGAGGGACCCAGCACAAGGTTAAGGGGGTGTTTTCCATCCAAGCCTTATTATGAGCCACCTGCAATGGGCAGAGGGAAGCTCTTGGCCTTAATATCCCCTCTTTCCTTTTGAGCCCTTTGTTTTACTGTCGGATGTGACAATTAGAGATTGACTGCTTGATATGGCCTGGTACCTCGGGCTGGTGCTTGCGGTGGTGGAATTAATGACAACCACATGGAAGAGAGATCCTTGCTCAGATAAGCCTGGTGACACCATGGGAGGGGCAGTGGGGTAACTGGGAGGTGTGGGGCTTGGGGACATCACCTGCAGCAGCCAGACCTCCAAGCAGTGACAATGAGTCCTGGGGCACGAGCCATGGGGGCACCAACACCATCCCACACCTGCCTCCTGCAGCTCAGGGGCTGCTCTGTCTGGAGCATCAAGGAGAGAAACACTAAAAGAAGGGCTCAATGGGAGCAGCTGCTTGTGGGACCGAGGAGGCTCGAGGCAGAGCAGCTGTCTGGAAGTGTTGTGCTGGTGCACAAGAAGGCAGAATGGACATTTCTGGGAATCATCTCCATATAACCTCCTAGCAGCTGTCTACTGATGATCACACAGATTGCTCACAGAAACCAAGGGCTGTCGGCTTCCTGGCTGAAGAGCCAAATGATCTGGGCAGGAATGGATTTCTGCACAACTAGGGACTTGAAAAAAAAACCACAAGCCCTTTTTCTAGATGAAAAACAATAAAATAAGGAAAGAAACACAAATCCACTGATGCAGTGGGGAGATATTTGATCAAGACTGAGACAAGCGGCTGCAACTGGAAAGCCAGAGAGATGGCAGAGGACCTTTAATGGGAAAGACAAGAAGAACCTTCAGTAGGTTCCAAGCTACTTTCTGGATATGTAATGGGGAAACTGTTCTGGTGTTGACAGAATCCATCCCAGAGCTGAGTCATACTGACCCCCACCCAAAAGCAAAGGATAAGAGCAAATAAGCATTCAGGAAAAGCTGGTCGAAAAAATTGCCATCTGTTATGAATGTAGCTTATCCTTCACTCCACAGGATCAATAGAATGGAAAACCCCATTGTTTCAGGAAAGAAAGCACATGATTTGTTCTCATTGAAGGGGACACCACAGGGAGTTAAAGGCACACAGGGGGGATGCTCCCCATGGGCTGAGCTGCAGTACCTGAGCTCAGAGCAGAGCAGGAGATCAAATGCAGATACATCCAAGAGCACAAGTCACCAGGTGATTTTATGGTGACATGGCCAGAGCTGGAAGCCAGCATCCTGCAGCATCCCCGGGGCAGGAGCTGACAGCCTCATGCTGGGCTGAAATGGGCTCCTGGGCTGTGGATGTGGGTGGAGGACCCAGGTGAGGATGCTGGTAAAGCCCTTTAGGGTGCTGCCAAAAGCATCCCCACATCATCAGCAATAACTCATGGGCACGAGGGTTCAGGCAAACAGCTTCTCTGGCAACGTGTGCCAGTGCCTCACCACAGTGCAAGATTTCTCCCCGATATTTAATCTAACCCCGCCCTTTGCCAGTTTGAAGCCGTTCCCCCTGGTCCTGCCACTCGTCACATGTCAGCCTGAGGGCGCTTCAGAACCTGATCCTGTTGAGCTTTTCATCAAATCCCTTCAGAGCAAACCGGAAAGAGTTCCTGCAGCAAGAACAAGCACATGGGAGCAGCATCGCTGGGCAGGCGCTGCTCCATGTCCAGCAGACACAGAAACAAAGGCAAAAATATAAATGGGAGGTAAATGAACGTTGCCAGGCGGGTGCTGCAACGAGAGAAGGAAATATCCCCTCGATCAGCCGCCCCATCCCCAGGAATGCCGAGCGGGCTCTGGCAGGACACACACGGAAGGCAGCGCACGCAGAGCAGGCAGCTTCCACCAGAGGCTGCTCGATGGCTTCGAAACACCTCCCTGCCTGCGGCTGCCTGCACGGGACACAGCCCCGGGACATCGCCCGGCTCGGGATTTGGGAGCCCACAAGCTTTGAGAGCCCACAAGCTCTCGTCACCCTGGGCAGCGTTGGGAGCTGGACCCGAGTATTGGAGCATCATCACCTGAAGGACCAGGGCAAGGAGGCTGCTGGCTACTTTACTCACCTTGAAAAGGTGGAAAGGCTCTGTAAAAGTGAGACAAGGAGAGACTTAGCTCAACCGGTAGCTTTCTGGTGTTATTTAAGCGTTTAAATGACACTAAATAACAAAGGCAGCCTGCCCTTGTGGGCTTTGGTTGTGCCCAAATTCCCTGGACTTTCATGGGACTTTCACATGCACTGGGTGACACAGAGTGCAGGTGAATGGGACGTGATTGAACTTTGGAGGTCACCCACAGACCTCAGAAAAACCTACCTTGAATTTCCATTACTAAAAGGTGCAAAACCAGATCAGCTGGAGAAAAGGAAGCAGTGTGAGGGTTTTCTCTCAGCTGGAAGGAGAAGCAGATGAGTCCTTTCCCCTCTGCCTCAGTTTTCCTTCACCTTCTCCAACCTACACCATCTGGGCTGCAAACACCCTGGGTGTGCAGCTCTTGCCTTCCAAGGTGCTGGGAACGTGCAGGGGAGTACAAAGACATCATCAAGCTGGGTGGCAGCTGTTCTCAATGAAGTGCAAAGGGGTGGTGGGAAGGTAGCTGTCCATGTCAGGCTTTGGCACAACTTGTCTAGTCAGGCAACACGTTGTAAGTTTTTGTGATCCCAGCTAAATTCACCTGTTGCTGTTGCTCACATTTTCCCAAGAAGAATGTTTAAATATTTTATACCCTGAAAAAAAATAGTCTGTCTGTGTGGATGGTGTGGCTTGCAGAGCTCGGAGGGCCTGGCTCCCTGCTGAAGATGCTGAGGGCTGAATGGGCTGTGCCAAAAGTTGAAATGAACACTTCTTAAACTTTACAAAAATGTTCTTTTTTTGACTAATCTGTCTTCATGCCAGCTCTCAGCCAGCAGTGGCTCAGCCCAGGCTAGAGAAACACAAATGGGTTGTGCTGCTGGGGTTATTCTCTTCACCTCTGCCTTCCCCTCCTTCTGCAAGGAGGACATTAATGCAATTAGGGTTTTGTAAACATTTCCTCTCTAAAATGAAAACTTGTAGGGGGAGTTCACAGCTGGCTCCCTCTGCCCAGGGATGGAGGACAGCCAGGCAGCCCCTCTGCCAACTTGCATTCCTGTCCAGGCTGGACCACGATGCCAATATTGTCCAAAATTCATCTTTTTTTTTTTTTTTCTACAGGGAGAGAGGAGCCAGGTCTGTTTTCAGTTGGCTCCCACTTGGCTAAACCAAGGAGGACCCTCTGTCCTCTGACACATCCTGGCTCTCTTTTAAGCGGTCACGACCCATAGTTTGAGAAACTCTGCACTTAATAGTCCTTCCTGTCTCTTACTCCTCCATCTCTGCTCTGTCTCCTGCAATATCCATTTTCCCTTGCCCCTCCCTCCTCCCCTGGCCAAAAAGAAAGAAAAAATTAAGTGTGAATTTCAGAGCAAAAGATGCTTTTGTGGTTTTTTACAGAGACACTGAGAAGTGAAGGAAAAACCCTTCCCATAAATTATAGTCCCATGAAAATGGCTCACATTGCACGGAGTTTGCAAATTACAGAAGATGCAAATGTCAATTGAAGAAACTCTGGCAGTAAATATTTTTCACAACTGCTTTGTTAGCAAAGTTTTTCAGTGGAAGGGCTCCTGCTCTCAAGAGCTGGGGAAGGATGACAGCTCTTAATGCTTTAAATGGTTTACCCATAACATACAACTATGTCATTTATCCCTCTGTAATTAATTAATCAATAATATCTCAGTATTAAAGGCAAGAAAACTTATTTTGAACTAAATTTCTGGCGCAGATCCTTGGGAAGAAAGATGCTCCATGGCTCTCCTTGGCTCTCCCTGATGTGTTATCTCCAGTGTGGCAGCACCTGAATACCCAAGATAGAAATCCTGAACGTGCCAAATTTGGTTTTTTTCTCTGTTTCCATCTCCTCTTTCCCATGATGGAAAACCAGCAGGAAAGTCCTCTTGCCACAATAAAAAGCAGGAATGAGATGATCTGCCTCAGAACAGTTGAAGTGGGAAGAGCAAATGCCAAACCAGCTGTGGAGCATCTAATCCACGAATCCATTGCTGGTTTTTCACCAGTCTATAATTATGTAATTTTTTTTTTTTAAAGAAAAAACCCCTAGTAAACCTAATTCTTTGGTTTGCAGTGGTGGCTGATCAACTTTTAGGCAATCTACAGTAGCTTTCCACCAAGTCAGGCTACAAATCTCCCTCCCTGCTCTCAGATTCTTCCTGGGTGTGGCACTGTCAGTGTGGTGTACTAGAATTTGTGTCCCTTCCTCCTGAGCACAGACAAAGACAACGTCATCCCAAGTATTTAAAAGAACCTCCACAAAATCCTTCTCCAAGTGTGAAAACTCCTTTGTGGAATGTGGTAGATTTGGGCCAACTTCTCCCCCTCAAGGGCTGTGTCCAATTCCCAACCTTCCAGGCACAGGTTTTTGCAGGCTGCCCTTGCCTGTGTTGCTCCCTTACCTTTGTGTGGGATGGAATGGAGCTTGGCACACAGGGATGGATCCCACAAACCTTCCCTCTCCCCTACATCTGCCCATCCTGCCTGGAGGGCTCTGAGCACACCCATCCCAGTGAAACCACAGCAGAACCCACACACTCCTGGGTCCCCACAGGAGCCTGGCCCTCATACAACTCCTTTTGGTAAGTATTTTAGCACGTTCCTCTCCATCACCTGGTAAAAGCAACACCTGCTCCGTGCTCTTTGCAGCAATGAATGTGAACCTAGGAGTGAAGGGCTTCTCTGCCTGCCCCCACGCTGGCCTGGCTGCTCCCAGCCCCATGATTTACGCTTTGATTTGGGAATGCCTCTTCCTGCCAGGTGATCACATGGGCCCTTGCCTGAACATTATTTTTGCATTTGCTTTTGCTTCTCTTCCCTCCCTGCTCCCCCCTCAAAATGGTTTTCATTTTTATTAAAGCAATTTCTTCTGGCGGTTGCCAAAGGCTTATCGGGTTCGGCACACGTTCAGACAAGTTGTGCCTGGTGATTTTGGAGGTGGGGGGAAGAAAATGAATGAAAACCACTCCAAAAAGGCAGTTGAGCAGGGCTGGAGCGATCGTGGCCCAGCTCCAGCACCAAGATTTTGTCTCCAGTCGAGGGTGGAGGTCAGGAGCAAGACAGTCTGCATGGAACTGGGGAGGGTCAGAAAAGGGGCAAAGGGAATGGGGAGAGCTATTTCCACCCCCTCGAGCTGTTTGCCACGAGGCCACTGCCAATCTGGAGCTGTTGGTATTTCAAATGGCACGTAGAGAGGCATCCCTCCTCCCTCAGAGGTATGTTAACGAGCATCCTGTTAAGAAATCCCTTGGAAACTTCAAGGGAAGACAAATCCCCTTGGTTGATAAATTAATTTTCTCCCTTTGCTCGGCCCGTCAGTCCGCGCTGCCAGCAACGTTCCCATTAGCTTCAGCTGAGTTTGCCAACATTTGCTGAGCTCCAAGACCCATAGAAATCCACTGGAGCCTTTCCATGGGTCTCAAGGAGCTTTGGGTCAAGCCCTGTGCCTGCGGGATGAGGCTGGGGGTCCGTGCATTGGCTGCCTGCGCGGAGCCTGCCGGTGAGTGATGAGCTGTTGAACAATGTCTTCATCTCTGGGCAGGGCTGGGAGGAGGGACGGGGATGCTAACTGGAACCAGCCTGCAGTGAAGTCATTTGTTTCACCACGCTGTTTCCCTTCTCCTGAAGGTTCCCAGGGAGGGAAGTGGAGCTCACAGGCAGGGATGCCTGCAGAACCCCAGGGCTGTTGTTTCGTTGTGTTAAAGCCTCACAGCCTCCGAGGACGTCACCCACCTCCAAAGATTGCCCCACACCTTTGGTCCCACCACAAGAGACCTCCCACTTCTGCTTTCCTGCAAACACCGTGGCTCTGCTGGGAAAGGGCTGTGGCAGATGCCAGCAGCATGAGGCAAAGCACAGCCCCTGGGAAGGCTGCCCTATCCTGCCCAAAGAGAGAGAAAAATCTCCGACCCAACAGTTTTCGAGCGCTCCTTGCGAGGCAGCTGAACACGGGCTTTATCAGCATATGAGAGCTTGCAAAGATAACACTTCAAAGGAAACACGTTCTAAATACACCTTTAAAAGCCTTAAAATGCAATTCCATAAATGTTTGTGTTACTCGGGCAGGAGATAAAGCCAAGTGGTATTACTGAATTGTGGTGGGGCTCAATACCTGCAAACGTCCCTCATGCCCCTATCAGATGAATGGCTCACTTATTAATCTGTATCTGGGTGCAGTGGAGCCCTTTCCTTTCTCAATAATCTTTTTCCCCCATCTTTGTGTGCTGGCCACTTTGCAGCAGTGACAGGACCTGTGTGTGGCTGTGAACCCCAGCAGGATTTTGTCTCTGGGTTGATGCAGAGACCCTGTCCCTGCAGCTTCACCCCACTCCTGAAGATTAACTCCTAAGGTTGTGGAATGAGATGATCTTCAAGGTCTCTTCCAACCCAAACTATTCTGTCATTCTATGATTGTATGAAATTTCAGCATTATAAAAATTCTAGGAGAGATTCCTGACATCCAAGGACTGTGAGGTACAAATATTCCATTTCAGGTTTTTTGCTTGTATTAAAGAAATAAAGAATTGGAAAGATGGGACTGAAGCAGCTTGCATTTAAATCACTACACTGTGATCAGATGGAAATTACTTCCACTAACACAATTCCAGAGAGCCTTGGCCCTGCCTGGGGCAGGAGTGAAGGAAATCCCTGAAATCTCTGCTTTTCTATGAGAGTTCTGCACTGCTGTCACTGCAGGCAGCTGGTGACATTACCGTGGGTACGAGTTTAAGTGGGGTTGAGAGTCTGGGGGGAACTGAGAGAGTTTTCCAGTTAATTTCCCTGCAGTTTGTTTGGTCCCTGCCATGGTGCAGTGCATCAGAACAAAGCATTGCCCCAACACCTCGGAAAATGTTGAGCCCTGGAAGCATCAATCCCTATTTTAGGAAGGAGCCCGCCCACGCTGGCACATGTGCAGCCCTCCAGCTGTCTGGGCTGGCAGCAGGATTTGGCCATGAATGGAAGATTTTGTGCCTTTTCACCCAATCCATCCTTGACTTTAGCTCAGCAGTTTTCCTGCAGCTCTGAGTGGGGGGATCTGCCTGGGGTCCCACCACCCCTCAGTGACCCATCAGTGGCACAGAGGAGCCAGGTAAGGGACCTGTCTCTGAGGGGCTGCACAGCCTCTGAGCTGATTTTCCTATGGGAAGGGAGGAGATGAGAAGTTTTCCAGCAGAGCCTCCAGCCTTCACCCATAGGTAGGTCCCTGGCAGCAATAATGGTCCAGGAGTGGAAATTGATGGTGGTGCAAAGGCAGCACAAATTAATCCCAACTCTTGTCTGATGGACAAAAATTTTCCATCTTATCATTCAGTATACTTAGTCTTAAATACTTAAATTCTGAAGGTGTTTTCTTCTTTAACTCCCCACATTCACCTTTCTCTAACCTGTCAGACCACTTTTCAATTCCCTTCTTTCTCCCAAAAGAAAACCCTCTGGATTTCTTTGGATGTCAGAAAGCAAGACTTTGAATATTTGGGTTTGATCCAGAAACGCTTCACCCACTCAAAGCCAAAGGAAAGGCATTTGCAATTTTTGGTTTTTTTTGCACTGCACAGTGCAGAAAGATGTTTAGAGAGAGCAGGGGTGAAGGGTGGCCCAGGGTGTGCCACATCCCTGGAACCTTGTCCTGTTGGAGCCACCACTAGGACCCAACAAAAACCAGCTGAATGTCCCCCCCACAGTCTTTAGGGAAGGTTGATGAGGACATGGTTTGCAGGGAAGGCAGCTCTACCCTGCAGAAAGTGTCTCTGGCAGCCCCGTGACCGAGGGGTGGCAGCTGGGAGCCACCCACCCAGGGGCTGGGAGATTGCAATCAGCAGGCAGCAGGGATGAAGGATGGCAGAGGGAGCAATGCTGTGTTTTCTCTCCTTTATCTGGTGCACAAGGCTGTGTGTGTGTGTTAACTGTCAGTGCCTGGGACACTTCACACATTCCCTCCTGCTCTGCATCCCAGAAAAGGCAGTGGCTGCAGCAGCAGCATTGGCAGCTCAAGAGCTTCAGCCAGGGTTGTAAGCACCCATCCTTCTCCAAAAGTTCTTGTTGAAGCCTAATTCTGTGCTTGCCCAAGGTGCTCCTGGTGCTCAGGATGAGTCCCCAGCCTGTGGGGCTGACAGGTCGGTGCCACAGCTCAGTAAACTCCGGTCATTAATGGTAAAAAAGGCTTAATCATTTGTGTAATCTTCCTTAATTACCAAAGAAAAGCAACTGGTCTGAGCCCACCCAGAGGCTGAGGTGTCAAACACTTCTCCCCACGGTGATTGATGCTGGGTCCCCAAAATTCAAGCTGATAGGAGCATGTTGAGTGAATGCTGATGGGCAGGAGAGGGCACCTGGAGGGGACCAGGGCTTTATTTTCAGCCCAGAGCTCCTTGGTCCATGGCTGGGAGTGGTTTCTCTCATGGCCAGGGCAGTCCATCATTTTTGCTGGAAATGTCCAGTCATGAGAAGAAAACACATTCAAATGCCACTCCTATTATTTTTGCTTTTCTTTCTGGCCAAGACACCCAGTTTTATAGCGAAGAAGCTACTTTTTATTTCATTTTACCAGACATTGATACGCTTTTCTGCCTACAAGAGCCAAGTGCTATCCATGGCTGCTGCCCAGGATTTGGAATGTCTGTGTCCATTCAGCCCTCAGTGGAAATGGGACAGATTTCTTTAGTTGTGTGACATCTTTGCAGCATGAATTGCCTCATGTTTTACAGCCCTGACTTGCAGCTTGCTGTGCATGCATGCTAGAGCTGATAACTTTTGACTAACAGTGACATTAAATCATCAAATAAAAACTAATGAAGGAGGGAGCCAGGAGATGTGATGATGATGAGGGGGAGGAATTCAGAGTAGCAGAGGGGGCCAGGCATCATCCATCTAGGGCTGCTGAATTTATGTGTGTGTTAATTAACATTTTGATTCATTAAGCTTGGCTCATGGTGGGGATTCATGGATGAAAAGGCAATTTAGGAGCTGATGCCAAGCAGAAGAATCTTCTCCATCTCCCACTCTCCCCTTCTTGTGCTGGTGCAGGATGGAAGTGGATCTTAATCTTAAGTGGAAATGAAAAGAGGGTGTGAATGGGAAGGTTTGGGGGCTCAAGTGGAGGTGCTTGAGACTGGCAAAAACAAGGCTCCTGCCCACATCAGGTTTTCTGAGACATGGCCATGGTTAGGAGAGCTCACCAAAATGTGGCATCTGGATCCCCCAGCCTTCAATCTCACCTGTGCAAAGCACTGTACATCTTCTCCTGGATGTCATTACATGGCACAAAGAGCTGACTGCCAGAGGGAGAGCAATGATCACCTCACTCATGTGCAGCCACGTGCTGAATCACCTGGGTCACTTTAGGAGATGCCATTGGTATTTGTTATGTGAATTTTACAGAAGGAATATTCCCAGGATGTTTTATAGAGCATTAATATCCTCTTTATGTATTGCTTCTTCTATGCCTTTGCATAAAAAGCCAAGTGTACTTTTTTTGCCATGAATTCTGGCCACCCAGGACTGTGAAGAGGGAAGAGTTACAGCTCAAACATTTCAGAAATCTCTCAAATGCACCTGCAATGTTCTCCTCATCCATCACTGCACTGTTATTTTAAGCTTCCAAACCCTGGGACATCCCAAGGCTCCAAGTGAGCATTGCATGTACTCTTTTCACACCCTCCTGGAAATTAATAACCACAATTAAGAAGATGGACCAGCTTCTCATGGGTGTAAATCAGCCCAGCACCAGCCCAAGCCAGCAAACCTTGCTGCTGAACAGCACCAGAAGGCCTGACCCTGAGATTTAGACAAGGAAATACTGATCCAAGAACCAGAGGGAAATGGATGATTCTTTTTGAGGCACTTTGACATCTTCTCTGTTCTCAGAGTAGGTATTACATGGACTCATAAACACAGAAAGTAACCTGATTAATTCTAACTCAAATTCAAGAAACAAGAGGGTCAAACTCAAGAAATTGGTAGTTATTGTGGCCATTCTGTCTTGCCCAGTGCCTGGTGCCCAAGCTTTTATTGATAATGCTTTTCCTTCAGAAGAAAAAGTCCAGCCAAGTTACTCTGCTGGCTCATTGTACTTTAAAGAAGTGCATTTGGCCTCATGAGGATGCATCAAAATTTTGATGTTTAGCAGAAAATAAAAATATTTGCACTCAGTTCATTTATAGAGCTGCACATAAAATCCTCCCCCTCAGGGTATTTCCAAGGAAAAGACTGGAAATAAAAATATAAATTCTAAACAGCAGTAAAATGTTTATCGCTTTGGGGGTTATGAGTGTTCAGCTTTTATTACTACCAAAATCAATTTACTGATCTTGGGTTTACTGCAAAATCACAAAAGTGAGAAGCTGAATTCATTTGGTGTCCAGGGCTTTGCTGCTTCTCCTTTCCAGTGTCCAGGGAGAGTTGTGTCCTGCACGTCCCTGCTCTCTTCCTCCTGACACCAACAAAACTTCCCTCCTTGCCTGGCTGCCCACCTGAGTCCCTCTCACTGCACCTCTCCGAGGAGACCAAGAGTCCAACCTGAAAAAACAAACGCTGAAAAAAGAGAGGAAACGGCCAATTTCCTCTGGCAGAGGTTCTGGTTGTTACAGGAGCCCCTCATGAGCTGCAGTTTGGGATGGGGGTGCAGGATATGGCTGAGGAAAGGGGCTGCTGAAAGGATCCTGAGTGTGAAAACATTCATGGGAACTTCATCTGCTGGGAAGTGCAAATCTGCATGTTCAAAAATAATATTGTGATGCTGTGTTTGTCATTTGAATGGTCAAAATAATGAAGTATTAAGAAGAAAAAAATGAAAAATAGATGCGTAGATGTTACTCCACCCTGACACTTCACTGGGTATTATTCAGTGCAACCCAATGCACCAATAGAATCCATGCAGCCCCACCTACATTTTCATTTCTGGGGTTTTTAAGGCAAAAAAAATATTAATGCCTGTTTTAACAGATTTTGTGGAAAGCAGTGCAAAGAGTTTGGGCAAAAAATCTCCAGTTGCTGTCCCTCAGCAGGGACCCAGAAGGGACTCATGGCCAAGCTGCTGTGATGGTAAAACTTTGCAAATCCTTCACAGTCTGGCACGTTCACCTCCCAGAGCCCCAGCTCTCAGTCAATCCAAATATTTCATATAAAGAGAATTTCAGCCCTGCTGATAATTTCTAGGGGGAAAAAATGTAGCAGAAAACTCATTTTTTTCTCCAAATATTGAAGGAGGCCTGGGTCAACTCTACAGACAGTCGAAGCAAATGTTTTGGGGAGTGATGAGGAGGATGAAAGCTGCTGAACCGAGTGAGTCAGCAAATAGCTGGGGATGGCAGCAAATTCCAGGAAGGAGAGGAGCAGGAGAGCATGTTTGGAGTGGGAGGGTGAAACTCCCACCTGATATTAATAGTTTTGCCCCTCTCTCCGTGCTGAAATGTGATCAGAAAGACATGGAAGGTGTGCAGGAGGGAAATGCTGTGCTGGCACTGGTGGTGGGTGGATTTATTTAAATCCTATTTTGCCCCTGCAGGGACACCCCCAGTGACTTCCCTCAGCCTTTGCACTGCACTTTAAAGCTGAGCACAGTTTGCTTCCCTCCTTGCCAGGAGCCCGTGGGACAGCCTGGATGGCTGTGAAGAGGACAGGGCCACCTTTGAATGCTCTGACAACGTGAACATGACCCACCCCAGGCACAGAGGGGACTCCTGCCCTTTCCTCACACCTCGACACTTCCTCAGCTGAATTCTCCACCTCTTGCACCTAAGCAGCCTCACAAGATTCATCTCTCTATCTTGCAAAAGATGGAAAGTGCTTTACAATTGTTCCAGGGGTTATCTGATAACCCTGTCAGGCTTAATTGTGCCATAATCAAACCCCCCCAGCCTGGCAAAGAGTGGGATGAATCAGCTGAGGGCAAACACCACTGACAGACCCCACCAACATGAAAGGCATGAGCTCACAAATAATTCATTAAAAGTGTGCGTCTTGGAGAGAATTAATTTTCATTTCCTTAAAAAAAAAAGAAAAAGAAAAAAGAAAAAAAAAGGGGTCTTGCCTTGGAAGGCAGCAAATGAGATGGGGAAAGGCATAAAGCTACGCCCTGCCACACACAGACGTGCTCCTCTTGGCCCTGCAGTGCTCAGAACACAGATATCCCAGATCCTGCACCAACAACCCCTCTGCTGGCAGCTGAGGAAAGAAGGGGAGCACCTTTCCGTGCTGCCACCAGCCCCCCAGTCCAACACAGTGTGAGCAGTGCCCCGATTTCCAGACTCCTTCGACAATTAACAGCTGAGTGTTTATCAGCAAAAATTTCACAGTAAATGTCCCTATTCACCCAGCTTTGCAAGCTAACAAAGATCCCATAATAAATATCCCTATTAATCAACCTTTCAAGGTACTGATTGCCAAAGGAAAATTGTAGATTTTAGGTAGATTATTTAACAGACTTCCCCAAAGCCACCAGCCCCTCCCTGTTCCTTTAAAGCCATGGTAAGAACCACGATGGCACTGAGCTGACACCACTGCTTCCCATACAAACTATTGCAGAACTTCCATCAGAGAGACCTCATCTCCTGCAGGATCGGGAGGAGCAGCTCACATTAAACATGGGAAGTGACTGCCACCTCCAGCCCTCCTCCTGCTACTGGAGCCAGCAGCTCCCAGCCCTCCTTGGGTCACTCGGGGAACCTGGAAACTCCTTTTACTGCAGATATAAACAGTGGGGCTGCAGAGCAGAAACACGAGATGGCAATTAGCCCAGAGCTATTAGCTGTGCCTGAATATCATACACTCCAAGCTTCCTTGATCCACTGGAATTTATATGACTGTTAATGGGCACTGTAAATTGCTGTCAGCGTGGATAACCCAATCCTTGCTTTTTTGGAGAGGTGAAGCAATGGGGGAAGTGGAGGGGAAGAGGGGAAGGTGGCCTGAGATGGACACGAGGAGCTGTACAACAGCTTTAAGGCACTGCTGTCTGCTGGCTTATAACAGATAATAAAAATATGCTTTAATTTAGAATGTAAGGATATGGTGTCAAAATAAAATGTCTCAAGGACAAGTAGGGAACATAAAAAAGTCACAGCCCATGCTGTGAGCATCAGCTGCACGTCATAAAGATACATTAATGGTGTATTTCTTTAAAAGAAATTTTCATACTCGGGAGTTTTATGAGAAATAAGATTTTAAAATATCAAAAGTAGAAATTTTACAATTGGAGGGGGGAAAAATGCTCAGATGGAGGTGATGGGAACAGCAGGAGCCCAGAAATAAAACACTGGAACCTTTGGTGGTGCTGCAGTGACCAAGGGCAGTGACCAAGGCCAACTCTTCCCTCTGCCCATTCTGCAACCATGGAACCAGAGGGATTTTTGATGGAATGGGAGCACAGCCAGGCCCCAGAGATCAGAGATACAGGCACAAAGTAATGTTGGATTGAAAAACAACAGGCAAGCAGAGCTGCTTAAACCAGACCCACTTATGTGCCAGTGGTCAAAAATAAAATCTATGAAAGAAATGAGGTTTTGATGTAAAATTCAAATGTTAGAGATAAAATCAATTAATCTGGGTATGGATTATTATGTTTCTATTCTGATATCAGAGAAATATTATAGAAAAGCTCACAGCATTGGAGCATCTTTGCTTCCTGGGTTCATCTGGGCTCTGGAACAAAAGGGTCCCATGAGTCCATTTTTATCAGGGGAAAAAAGCATTTTTAACCCAGTGACTAAAATATCCATTCCTATTGTTCCCCTTCTCTGACAGCCACTGGGAAGAATAACCTGGCATTTCCTTCCTGTTCCTGCAGTTAAATCTGCAGGTTTCAAGGGAAAGCTCACAAAAATGGGGAATTTCTAAAATTTATCCCTTGTGCAACCATCAGTGGCAAGCAGCTGTTGTTGGCCACTGCTTGTAGGAATGGTTCTAATCTATATTTCACTGACATGATTCTGGACAGAGTCATGGTACTGGGATGCTCCTGAGCTGGCTTGCAATGATTTGCTGCTTTAATATGTGTCTGTAAAAAGTTAAACTGAAAGAGGGCAGGTTTAGATCGGGAATTAGGAAGAATTTATTCCCTGTGAGGGTGGGGAGGCCCTGGCACAGGGTGCCCAGAGAAGCTGTGGCTGCCCCTGGATCCCTGGATGTGTCCAAGGCCAGGTTGGATGGTGCTTGGAGCAACCTGGGATAGTGGAAGGTGTCCCTGCCCATGGCAGGGGTTAGAATGAAATAAAATTAAATCCCTTTGAACCTAAACCATGACAGGATTCTATGATATTTCTCTGCAGCTCTTCTGATTCCTTAAAGATGAGGAGATTTGGCTTCAAAGCAGAGCAGAAGGCTCTGAAAATGACGGGCTTTGCTTGCCCAGGTTGCATTTGGTGCCTCATGTTTGGAGGACAGTGCCTGCCCTGCTCCAGCTGGACACAAAGGAGCACGTGAGGAGAGCTGGGCTTCATGGTCAGGCTGCCAGCACAGCCCCAGCCTGGGAATGGCACATCTGGAGAAGGAAGCTCTAAAATCCCATGCAAACCTCTTAGAAAGACATCTTTACCTGAACTCTAAAGCCAAATTTGCAATGTCTTGGAGAGTATATTGTGCTTGTGTCGTGTGACTGCTCAGGATGAGTGAATATCAATGTCTTGTATCCAAAACCTCTCTCAGAGCTTTCAGTGTCCATCAGCAAACCCTCATGGCCCACAAGAGGAGATCCCTCCCTCCCTCATGGCATTTAAAACCTTTACTCAACCCAGTTGTGCAAAAATTGCAGCTGTGAGCATTGCCCTTGTAAACCTTTCAGGAGAAACATCCTGAAAACAAACCAAGCCCTGCTCCCTTGGGCTCCTCATGCCACAACAGCACGCCCAGGGACCAGGAGGATTCTCCAGGAGGAGAAGGTGGCATCTCTCTTCCCCATGGTCCATAAAACGTGCCTACCATTCATGGCTGGGCTGCCTGGAGCCTTGTGTGGTCCATTATATTTTATGCTGGTTTCCTAAACATTCACAGTTAAATAAACTATGATAACACTTCATAAACATTTTTCTAACATGCGGAATGTTTGACATGAATTTCAGCTATTTTAAAACTAATAAACAATTGTCAATTGGATGTTGGAGACTAAGCAGAAGCCACAACTGTTCTTATGGAACATCAAAGGCATAATAAATATCTGATTTTTTTTCTACTTTTTTTTTAAGCGAGGCTTTTTTACTTCTGCCTATGAGCCTCTGTCAAGAGCGTGGAGGGATGAGAGCTGGGGTTCTGTGTTATTGACTGCTGTGCTTGGGGTTTTCAGCAAGAAATGGGAGAGGTTGCACTTCATGGGCTCAGCCTGCACTTCAGGAATCTCCTGATGTTTGGAAAACAAGCTGAGCAGACACCAGGCTCCTGAAAGTGCAGACACACTCTCTTCTCACAGGTGAAAGGCACCTTGCAGAGCCTCTCTGGTGCTGCCACTCCTCTGGCATCACTCCTGGGCTGAGTGTGACCCATGGCACTGTGATGGCCACAGAGCTCACTCCCCAAAGGGCATCTCTGGAGGATTTTGCACTCCTGCAATATCCACACCACGTCCCTCAGCATTTGGGACAGTGCCACCAGGCAGGGATGGTAGCACAGAATCAGGGCCCTGCAGCCACCCCAAGCACTCACAGCTCCTCCCCAGAGCAGGACCAACCCTTTGATCATGCCCTGGTGGGTGGGAAGAGGAGACAGCTCAGAAAAATATTTGTCAAGAGAAATACACTGTCAGTGGAATATTTTTTTTTTTCTGAGGAGTGCCCTGGGTTGGAAAAAAAAGGAGAAAAAAAAGGAAGAAAAAGCTGATTTCAAATAACAGCTCATTTAGCAAGAGATAGTCTGTCTCCTTTAATCTATTGTTCACAACATCCCAACTGGGTAAAGGTTTCCCACCCGACAACAAGGGCTTGTGAGCTTCAGAGAGGAAACTACCACAGCCTAATATTTATCTCTGGGCACATCCATCAGGAAGGAGGCACTCTTGGCAGCAGAGCTCTCAGTGCTCATCTCTCCTGTGCCACGAAGGATGTGCAGCTCCAGAGATGAAAGTTGTTCCCCTGTTTGGGATGACGGATGGTGGCCAGCGTGGGGGAGGGACTGCTGGGATAATTGTGCTGCTTTACAAAAAATAGAGAGTTTTGGAACTGAGTCTGAGGGAAAGTTGTACAGTCTCAGACCAGATGCACTGAAATCTCTGGTTTCTGCCATGACACAAGACAGAAGCACTGGACAATTCCTTTAAAGCCACCCGTGAGGCTCACAGAGATTTGGGATGCTCTTGCCAAGCTGCTACAGAGCCAACAATCCCCAATACAGGGCTGTCCTTGTGCCTGAACAGCTCTGCCTCCTCAGAGCCCCTCTGCCCTCACAAATCCTCCACTCAGTAAAACCCCAGGTGCATAAGATGAGAGAACAGGAAGGCATGCAGCTGTCAGGCAGCTCTCCCACCCTTCCCCAGGTGTGGAGCTCAGGAGAACCACGCAGGGAGCTGCTGCAGCTTCCACTGACTGCATCTTGCTCTGCTCCACCTGACAAAATCCTCTCTAAATTCACACCTCAGCCTGTGCCATTGTGAGCAGATGCCTCGTGCTGCTGCTCAGGCTTTGTTTTAGTCCCTTCTGCTCCGGGTTGTCACTTCTTGCTGCCATACCTGTGACTCTCACATCTGTGCTGCTGCTGTCCCCCTGCACCAGAGCCACAGGAAAGTTTTTGCTGGCCCATTTTCACCCCTCCTGCTCTGGCTGGCTGGGACAGGGCTGGCACCCAGCTTTTCCCAGCAGCAGGAAAAGGCTGGTGAGCCCCACTGGAGCCAGTCTGGCTGCTCTGGGCCGAGCTGGGCGCTGGGGCAGATAAGTAAACACTTGCAGCTCTGACATAAATTACTTTAGTCCTTGACAGCAGGACACTGACCAGGGTCGCCTGATAAGGGAGGGAAAGCCTTGCATGTCTCTCAGTCCCACTCAGATATTTCACAATAAATGTCACTGGGAAAGAATAGACACTTCTGTACCCATTAGGCAGCTGCATGTTCCTGTCACCTTGAGAAGAAGGGACGCATTGTCAGAGCTGTCGGAGCAGGCAGGAACCAGCTGTTAATCTGCTCTGACATCCTTTTTCACAGAGCAAGTGTGAACGGGGCGTTGCAAAAACCCAGTGGAAAGGTGATTAAAAATAGGCCCTCCATGAACATCCACAGGGTCTGTCACTGTGCTGCTGCTGGGGAGCCAGAGGAGCAGGATGGGGGCACCAACTCCTTCTGGTTTCAGCTCCATCACAGAGCAGTCCTCTCCTGCCTGTGCCTGTTTCCCCTCAGCAGGAGTCTCACTGTCCAAGGACAGGCCATTTCCCTTCCCTTCTGAGGCTGGGCTGAGTGTTTCAGACACTGATTGTTCAAGCCCAGGTGACAGCTGCAAAATTCAGTCAGAAGATGAGCGGGATAGACCAACACTGCTTCATCTGGATGGGTGCTGGCAGATGTAACAGTGACACCTGAGGGTGCCACCAGCTCCACCAGGACACTGCTCCTCTGCCAGACATCACCCATGGGAACCTGGCCATGCCTGCAGCATCAGTGTGCAGCTCCCCCCTCTGCTCTGGCTGAGAGTCCTGCTTTACAGATCCTCTCCCATGGCAACTCTCACCACAATAGTTTCTCACACTGATGACAGAGATTTGGTACAGAGATGCTGGGAACAGGTATCCAGGGGCTCAAATGTACCTGATGATGGCTCTGAAGTCCCCAGTGAGTCCCCAGTGAGGCAAGAGACACAAAGTCTGGGCAAGGAGAAGTGTGTCTGCCCTTCCACAAGTGCTCTGGAGGAAGTGGGATGTGGGACTGGAACTGTACTAAATGCTCATCTTAGAGTCTGGCTACAAATGATTTCCCAAGGCAAAGATCCCTTGATCCACACCAAGGTACAGATTCCTGCAGTGGAAATGGGTTTGGGGTTTGTCCCAGTGAGTGAGGTCCCTGCAGAGCTGCTCCTGGGCTTGTTGCTCACAGAGACACTTTGCTGGCCCAGCTTTCACTCCGTGCCAGTCACTTGCACACTCTCTGCCAGATCCTTCATCTGTTCTTGGATCACCACGTTCTGCAGATTTTCAGGCCTTTGCTATGAAGTTTTTTAGACACAAATCCCTTGTAGTACTTCAGATATTAGGAAATCTTGTATGGAAGACATCTGCTTAGTGTCTAAAGCATTTAGGATACTCGTTAAAGGGATGTTTCCCCTGATATCTCATGTGTGACCACTGGAGGAGGATGCTGGTCACTCTGGCTGCAGCCTGCCACATCTCACCAGGGTCCCACCATGGCACAGGCTGTGCCCCTCAAGCCCCACACCCCCTTGGGGACTTGGCCTTGGCTCCTGGCTGGGTATGAAAGGTCTGGCCCATGCTGAGAGATGAAAGCTCCCTCACAATCCCATGTTCAATATTTGATTGTGCTCCACTGCTTAGCCTTTTAATGTGGTTCTGCTTATTTTTACAGGTTTCCCAATCTGCCCCCTCCCCAGATTGTTTATATATTTGGAAAGCCTTCTGTTTAGTGCCTGTAATACCCCTGACGTTCTTTCTCTGCAGTGGTCTTCCCTCAGCCTCTCCTCTGCTGAGACTTAACTGGGATTTGTTTCAATACTAATCTCTCAAATTGTTTATTAAACCACCCTCCTGATTTATCTGCCACAGATTTTTCTTGAAGTTATAAAATTTCAATCAAAATTCCTCCGGGCATTTTGCATTCCCCTCTTACCATCACTAAATCCTATTTGTTCTTGGCGTGACCCCCTTGGCTCCCAGCCCAGCCTGGGGGAATGGGAGCTCACACTGCAAGAGAGTGGCTCCAATTGTCCCCCAACCTCCAGACAAGAAGACTTCTTGAGTTGCTCTGCTGAAACCATTTCTTCCCTTTCCCCCTCCATCTGCTAGCAAAGCTTCCCTGCTAGCAAGAAGGAGTTTTCCTCGTTGTTCCATCCCCTGGCACCTAGTTCCAAGCCTGTGACATGCTAAATAATTCCTCTTCCACCTTGGTGTTTACATTCTTCAGATACTTTCTGCTGCTTTTCATGTCCCGACTCATTTGGGCCTTTGCTGGGGGGTACCCAGCTCCTTTCATCTCTGCCCATGGAGCAGCCTCCCAGCCCTGGCTGCCTCCAGCCCGCCCAGGTCAGCAGCACCAGCACTGCCCAGACTGATTTCTCCCCCAAAAACACCAATCCACCCACTCCAGTGTTTCTAGGATGAGATTGGCCCAAAGGATGAGCTCATTCCCTGTGCTGGATCCCTGTTATCCCTCAGTGTTCCTGGCTGTCTCACTTCTCTTGGCGCAAATCAGGTACTGGTTGGATCAGGCAATGTTTTATATCCATTTCTTGCTCCACAGGGAATGCAGCTGACCAAAATCCTGGTTTGAGAGGTACTCTGTGGATCCACATGGCAAAGCTTTATCTTCCCAGGCTCTACTGCTCTATTCCATCTCCCACACCAACCCTGCAGCTTTTCCTCCTGCTCAGGGCAGCTTTCAGACAGAGATCAGGACAGAAAATATTTCACCTCTCTGGAAAAAAAAAGTTTGGTTGTCAACCCTTCAAACAGCTTTTGGGATGTATTTAAAAGGAAAGAAACCCTTTAACGGTCTGATACAAAATAATGTCACATCAGATATTCAAATCCTTCCAAGGGTTTTATCCTTGATGTAATTTAAATATACACTTACTAGAGCAAAGGAATGACAAGTCAGTAATTGGGATAACACATCCGTGCAGAGAAGAAAAGACCCACATTTTTAGTTTAATAGACACTATTTCCCCCAAACACAGTTACTGACCAAAGTTAGCCAAACTAAACAGTCCACCTACTATACAGAGGGCACTTCAAAGGGAAAATTAAAAGAGACAAAACCGATATGAGAGGATGAGGAATCGCAGAGGGTCCTTATCAGGATCCCTTTCAGTGGATGTTCCCATGTTTTAGTGGGAAAAAAAAAAAGCAACAACAACAAAAAAGACCTGGGAAGGCGAGCCTCTGTGGCTGATAGAGGATTTTCCTCTGGCTAGACACAGAGTCTTTAAAAAAGCTGCGGCAGAGTGTGGGATCATTAAACACCTTCAGATTCCTTCGCCGCTGCCAATCACGGCATCAGCAACCGCCCTCTCCGTGGCGTCTGCTGATCCCACTTTGAAAACCTCCCCATTTATCACTGCTGGGAGAGATCCTGCTGAGACCGCTGGAGCCTGCTGCTTGTCAACAGGGCACCTTATCTTCTCCAAACATTTACTTAACCCTTTGTCTGGCAGGCGGGGAACAATGGGAGCCCGGCTGCGGCCCCGAGCTGGGGATCGCAATTCCAGCCCTGCCTCCCGCAGGCGCTGCCGGTCCCTGCCTGGTCACAGGAGCAAAAGGAGGATGTTGGACACCATCAGCCTCCACCTCCGTGGAAAAGGTTGCTCGCATCCTGGTAGAGCAGAGAATTATTTTTGAAGTGTTTTCTACCAGGGACAGATAGAAGGAGCTTTTCTAGCTCTAAGCAGGTAATGAAATACATCGTTGGAAATTCAAATAGTCCCCCAAAATCAGCTACATCAACCCAGATGGCAACTCTACTTGGAGAAATGACACCACCTCCAGAAGATATGGTTCTTGCTGTGTGCTGCTCAAAAGGAAATAGATTTCTACTCTAAACTCATTGCCTTTTTAAGTAGAAGATTCCAGATGTGTCTTCATTTAACAACTTATTTCAGAAAAGGTTTTCTTATAAAAGCTGGTGCCTTTTTCTGAGAACTTTCCTCTGATGTAGTGAATGAACCAGAATTACAGGTACCTAGTGGGGATGGGTCTGACACTTGCAAGAGTAAAATCAGATCTCAGCTCTTGTCCTGCAGTAGAACAGGAAAGAAACCACGGGCCAGATGTGCACCAGCACTTACAGAGTGAGACAGCACTGACGAGGCACCTGCTGCCACGAGGGATGCCTGTGGGGCCACAGATGAGGAATTTTGGCATTTTGGCACGAAGGACCCCAAGGCTGCACATCCTCACATGGTAACCAGCCTTCAGCAGCCCTGCAGCAGCTGGGCAGGGACAGACACACCGGCCCAGGAGCACAGAAGGATGAAAATCCCTCAGGAACCTGAGCACATCCAGACGAGCTCTCCCAGCTCAGCTGTCCCAGTTGTGAACAACCTGCAGCAGAGTGGCCCGGGCTGAGGACAGTAACAAATGGCTGAGTGTTTGAAGCTGAGTTCTGAGCCTTTGTGCTGTCGCTGCAGCGCTTTGTGCCGTTATCTGTGACAAGAGCTGCAAGTTCACATCTTTATCTGGGAATAAAGGCTTGCAGATCACGGCACTGTTTGACAATATGACAGCCTTGGGAAATCTGGAATACAGAAGGAAACAAACAGCCCTTCCAGCAGAGCAGTGGTGGCAGACTGATGCTCCTTTCTCAGTCCCAGTCTGGATTAGTAGGTTCTTTGAAGTGTTTTAATTATCTGCCTTTCATGTACTTGTTGCCAACCACTCCAGAAGAGGAGTGAGCTCAGACATCTGCAGGCCATCCCTCTGGGACTGGGGACCATGACCAGGCAGTAAGAAACTGGTAACACAGGCAGAGAGTTCTGGTCACCTTCTGAGGGGCACCAGCATTCACCTTTCAAACATTGTCCACAGCAGAGCCGCCAATGGAATTACTCCATGTCCTGAATTTAAGCAAGGGCCTAAATAGTACTTAGACAAGCCTAAATTTCACTGAACTAGGAGGTCTGCCATGGGCATTAGATTGGACAATATGCACTGAATTTTTTCTAGTGAGAACTGTGCCTCTACAAAAAGAGGAGCTCTATTCAGAGCTATTTAGCTGCTCAGAGAGCTACACATTGGCCTCAGATCTACAGAAAATTTTAGTGATACTTTGTTACTTTCCATCCCTTTTTTGGACAGTGGAAGTGGCAGCTTGCTCCAACTGATAACTTATTTTTTTCTAAAGACCTGTGGTTGAGAACCAGTGTTTCTTCTGTGCCTCTCCATTTCCACCCCCATATGCTTGTTCTGCAATTTTGGACACAGAACACACAAGCTTTGTACTGCCAAAACAGAGACAAGATTCCCTTGTCTTGTGCCCTGATGTTTAAAGGATATTGTGACAGGGAGAGAAGCACATAGAATCAGGTCAAAAAATGGTGTTATATTTGCCTGAGAAGCAAGCATCCACTTTTATTCATTTGCTTAAAAAAAAAAAAAAATTAGCCAAAAGAAATCCAGGGTGTAAGTGGCTCTGATAGCTTTGGCTCTAGAGGGGCTTTTGATGGAGAAGGAAAGCAGACTTTGGATGTAGCTTGTACAACCTTTATCCTGGCAAGAGCTATAGGAATGTGACATATATTTAGCCAGCATGCCTTGAACTTTAGAGGACACTGCTGTGCAACTCATCACTCCCATTCCCTCATGTTTTTATTGAGGAAGGCTCCCAGAAATCGCCAGACATCTGATGTATTCCACCGGGAGTGAAGATAGTCCTCCTGGCATGGAGACACCTTTTGTTTTCCCAGAGCGTTGCTGGACTGGCTGCTGAAGTGGCTGTCACACTGCTGTCCCCGAGCTGAGTGACATTCCTGTCCCCTTGGCAGCAACAGCCGTGCTCCTCTGGGGTGGCAGCGTTTGCAGCAGAGCCCTGCGTGCCTTGGCAGTGCCAGCGGGGACCTGGCGAGCATCACCCGACACCGCCTGCCCCGGCTCCGTCCCACGGCCGATAACGGGACCTGCGGCTCCTCCCAGCCCCAGCCGGGACCGGGGGAGCTGCACCCACCTTCAGCGAAGGGAAAGGCATCCCTGTGCAGAGGGATGAGTTACAGTGTCCCCTGTCTGACTGGGGACGGGGGGGACAGGCCACAGTTCCACCTCTCTGATGCACAGCCCCAGAGCAGCCTGTGCTCCTGGGGAACCACCTGGGTTCAGTACAAGCAGGGTTGATGGGACAAAGGCAACAGAGCTGCCACTGCACATGGAGTTATCACACAGAGGTCCCATCAGTGGAATCAAGACTCCAACAGAAGCAGTTAAAGATGTTTTTCTACACCCCACTACTGATGGGCAGAGATTTAACATTGGCATTGGGCTGCCATCATACCCAGGGGGAGAGAACTCGTCTGAAAACACCTCCTGTGTTCCTCTTTCAAGCATTGAACTGAATAAGTTTCTTTTACCCCTGGCCAGAGCAATTTTGGTTTAGTTTAACAGAGAAGGATGACTACCAGGAGATAAAAACCATAGGATTGCTTTGTTCTGCAGCCTGCATGAGTCAAATCTCATCATTTCAGAATAACCAAGACAAGAACTGCTTTCTGAGTTCCCCCTCTTCAGAGCCCTCTTGGCCCAGCCCTGCCCAGAGCAGGAGTGTTGCTCTGGTGGTGGCAATGTCAGGTAATGAGCTGGCTGCTGTGCCAGGATCACAGGGCTGACAGCAACTCACTGGGTCTGAAACATGAAGGAAGCTGGGAAAAGGGCATTAAACCCATAAAACCTCAGTTAAGAGACCGTGGGGCTTTGCCAATCAGTAATTAACTGGCTGCCATAGACCAGATTAGCTGCAGTAGGTTATTACCCACCAGTGCTGATTTCCTCCCTGTCACACAGACACTCAGCTTGCCACAGCTGTGACAGGAGAACCAGTGAGAGCCCTAGGATTATGTTCTACACATGAAAAAACCCCACATTATTCATTTAATTTGATAGAAGATGGCTATAAAACAACAGGAATCAACATGAGATACATCCAAAACTGTCATCAGGAGCCATGGGAAGGATTAGAATAAGAATAATGGCTTAAAATTGCTCAGCTGTTATCACAACCAAACTACTAAAGCAGCCAGGGCTGCCTGCATCACCCCAGTAACCCCAGGTACAGATAAATAGCAAAGGTGCAGCTCAACAGGTGGGTTTTCCTAGGCCTGTCCTGCCAAAACTGAGCCCAGAACCCCTGGAAGTGCCCTGTCCTCATCAGCAGTTTGGGAACAGGAACAGGGAGGTCAGACCCCATCTCCAAGAGGGAAGTGAGAAGATTTCAGGCTTCTCCAAAAATGAAAGAAGCACCTCTGGGAGAAGCCAAGGTTTCTTCAGACCCTGAAGCTGCATCCCTGAGACAACACACAATTTAGCACCCTGCAGGGCCCCAGGCTGGAGCAGCTCTGTGGTTCTCACTCTCTGCCTTGTCCTGCGCTTGCTTGGACTCTGAACCTCAAATGCTGCACACCAGGAGAGCAGCAAGTGCTCACGTGGGGTAAATGCTGCATCACTGAAGGTTGCTGCTCACCTGAGCCCACCTGGGACCACCCTGCTCCCCCAACACCCAAATAACCTCCCTTATCTGGCCCAGTCCCTCCAGCCAGGGCTGGGGGACATCCTGCTCGTGTGCCCACCTCTCATTTGTGCCATGTAACACTGATGGAGCATCCTCTGCCCCATGTAGGGAAGCACACAATTAATATTTTATGCATAATTAGTAATTTTCATTTATCGCCACTTCTGTGAAGTGACTCCAATCTATGGAGAATTTGTATGGAGTGATAAAAAAGTAATTTCAAATCCGTACAGTTTCATTGATTTAACATTTTCCCAGATAATCTTTCCAGTCCTTACATTGTTTCCCTACCTGTCATGGTCTTCTTTTAGACATGATTTTGTTATCTGTTACTTTAATCCCAAAATGGTGAGGGAGTGCTACATGGAAAAAAAAAAATAATGGGAAATAGGCCCAGCAAATGGAGTTAAGGAGAGATAGGAAGGAGCCAGGGTCTGTCAGCTCCCCGGGGCCCTGCAGGATGCCTGGGAATGACAGACAGCATTTCCCTCAGACGAGGCCAAACACATTTCTTGATAAACTAATTAAGCAAATGTGTTGAAACAATGTGAGTGTGACTCTGTGCTCACTCCTCTGTGCATGGCTGGGGCTGCTGCCAGGGCAGGAGGAACCCTGTGGGGAACAGAGCATTCTTTAGGGACATGGGACCAAACAAAGTGCAATTTGGGAGTGGGACATGACCACTGCAACCACAGTGCCTGCTCCAGGGAAGCTCAGAGGGTGCCCATCACTGGGATCATGGTGTGGAGCAAAGGTCACTTTATGGGGTTTGTCTGATACAAAGTGGTGTGCTGAGGTGGACTGTGGCATGTCACTGTCCCATCAGCTGGGATAACCCATAAGAGTTCAGCCCCAGCAGCAGATGTGATATTTTGTGGGTCACACTGGCAGGGGAGTGAGTGCTCCCAGCCTGGAGCAGCTGAGGCCTGGCACAGGAGTGTGGAGGGATGTGCTGTAGGGACCTTTGGGCACTAGCTCTGGGTAAAACCTGCTCCAGGTATTCCTGAGTTACTGGTGCTGCTGGAGGCATTGCTGGGAGCAAAGAGGAAGGTGGTGCTGGTACCCTGGAGAGTGAGGAAGCCCAGAGCACCCACCAGGTGAGCTGGGAGGCAGCTGCTTTGGGAAACCCTGAGCTCATTCTGTGTCCATCAATTCAGTGCTGTGCTTCAGCCTTCCTCTGCTCACACCTGTGATCTGGGCCCTGACCACGGGACATTTGTACCCTTAGACCTTCTCCTCTTTGATGACACAAGAAACATAACTGAGGTCAGCTTGATGTCCCCAGCATTCCCTGCCTTTTTGTCTTTCCTGCAGCCAAAAATAGCGAGCAGGAGAGCGGTGCCAGGACGGCTGCTCCTTGCCTGGGCTGGGGACTCCCTTCCTCCACCTCCTTGGAGCCAGACCATCAGCAGCAGCAAAATGAAACATTCCCATCCCACATGCTTGCTCTCAGGATGAAAGATTACATCCTATCCTTCCTTCTCCTCCCTCCTGGTCCTCCACTGCCTTCCAAACATGACGTTGGGCCACGCGTATCCGGAGCAGCGTTTGCTCAGACATGACAACCTGGACTTGACCCCTGAGGTTCTGGCTCCACCGAGTCTTCCTGGCCATTTCGGGCAGCAGGAACCTCTGTCAGTGCTGGTGATGGATGGGTTCAGTGGGAGAGAGGCCTTTAGACAAAAAGTCTCTCAAACACAGCAACAGGGAAAAGTAAAATAGACCCTGAGCAGCAGCAGCTCGTGGTGAGCAGTTTGTGGTTCACAGCTGCAAAGGGCTGTCCCTCCTCAGGGACACTTGATTGTCACCATCCTTCCTGCAGCCTGTGGCGTGCTTGGAGAGCTTGTTTTTTGTGTTGGCTTTCCAGCTTTCCCAGTCTTCATCTTCACCACCAGGAGCTGGAAATAAAGCAAATAGCAGTAAATGTTTCTCCAGTGTGTCAAGAAGCAGAGGTGTGGAGGGACTGCCCTGGGGCTGACACAACACCTGCCCGAGGCCACACCTCTGGTTATCCATAAATGAGTTCCCAGGAATGAAGATGGTCCATGGGTATCTCTAACTAAATGCGATCAGCCTGGCTTGACCAGCAGATGACTTTATTGTGTCAGGCAGGGTCAGGACAACTCCTGGATGGGATCCATCTCCTCAGGGCTATGCTATCTGCAAGATGTCACTGAACTCAAGGTGATCTGGCATCCCTGCCCAGCAGCCACCTCTCACAGCTCTGGCTTGGGGTGGTGACTTGCACTGCAGGAATCCCTGGAGAGAGACAGCCTGGTCCTGGAGACACCAGTCTCTTGACTTCTCTGCAGTGTTGGGGAAGCCCGTGCAGCCAGAAGAGGAAATGAGGGCAGAGGAGAGAGGATCTGACCTTGTGTTTTTGCCTCCTTTTCCAGATTAAGCCATTTCCTTATGAGAGACACACACCCTGCAGTCCAAATATTAGCTGAGTTTCCATTTCAGGCAATGCCATCAGCAGCAAGCCCAGCCCCAGCATGTGCCCGTACCTGCTCCCCATTGCATGACATTTTAACACTGAAACCCCATTAATTGTGCAGACAAGCCTCTCATTTGTGTATCCAGTGTAGATGGCAAGGTCATTCACAGCACCAGTAGCCTGAGCACTGGGCAACATCAGATTGGAGGGACAAGTCACAGCAACCCTTTGCTGCTGCCCTGACTCCACATGGACATGAGTAGAGCAATGCTGCTCCTGGGGGCAGCTGAGTTCACGTCCCTCCTTATTCCATCACTTTTATTCCACCACCAAAGCAATAACAAGCAGCCACATTGTGCAAACCATTTCCTCCAACCAGGGGGTCAAGGCTGAGGACTAATCCTTTGGGAATACTGGCTGTGCCCAAGGAATAGGGGTTGCTGCTGGATGGTGACTGTGCATGCTCCAAACCCTTGCCCTTATTGCCCGTGCCCCTCATTCACCTGGTGCTTTATGATGGGCTTTGCTAACATACATGAAATTTAATTTCCGGTTATTAACCCACAAAAAGGTATTGCTGCTTTCAGAATTACACTGCTTCCAATTAGCGTTGCCCTTTGGTTTATGGTATGTTGTTTTTCTGGAAAACCTTTGAACCAGGCTGTGCACCAGCTGAAGGGCATTCTGGGGCAGTTAATAAAGATTAACTCTTGGGAGCAAATACACGTTCTCCTTCATTCGTGAGGATTGCACCCTCTCAAGGGAAGGGGATCTCAGGAAATCCTTGATATCTCTTTGCTTTTCCTTCAATTTTCTCCATATGTATTTTTGTGCTTTGCAATTCCCATTTTCCTGCCTCACCAAAGGCGGTGTGTCCTTTCCATTGTCACAGTAGGATGGTCATGACAAAATAAGAATTTTCTTCAGAAGCTGGACATTCAACCACTGCACTCCTGCTAGAGAAAGGCTTTGTCCCATCCCTCTGTAAAAGTTGTATAGAGAAGAAAACACTTGTGACAGCAAGAGGAGAGAAAGTGCTTGTTGTCACTTAGGAACAGTGATACACAAATTTATTTGATGTCTTGCTCATTGTTGACTTTCACCGCTCACCTCTTCCCATGCAACCATGAAATTTTATGCCTCAGAGTCAGCTTTAGTATTTCTGCTTTCTTTGGTGTTTCTTATCATTTACGCACCTCCTTACCTTCAAACTGCCAAATACAAAGACGAAAGTGTCCTCAATTTATGTATTTTCACTCTGACTGGCTTCCAGCTTACATTTGTTATTGCATTTCACTTCTATCATGCTTCCAAAGGCTGTAGTCTCCCATGTTCATTTATTTTGTCCTTTCACTGGACCTTCCCCAGACAAAATATTTAAAACCAAGGGAAAAGAAGGAAAATTTACACTAGGAAATTTAGCTTTTATTCCTGACTCTCAGCCAAACAGTTCTCTAGACTTCTTGCAACTCTCCCAGGGGACAGATGGTTTGCAGTGTGGGTACTTGAGCAGTACCTCTGCAAGGCATATCCCATCTCTGAAAATCCACTACTGAGTTCTTGGAGTGCCAGTATGTGCAGAACTCCATTATCTCTAATTTCAAGCAAAAAAAGTGTTAGTTAGACTCATTTGTGAACAGGTTTGATGTTTAGGAAGATAAGGTCCACGTGGATTTCACGGCGGTTCAGGAGCATCTCACCCCTCAGATGCAAACCCAAGACAAGATCTGTGTGCTGGACAGCCAGGGATGAATCTAATCCTTGGCCATGCTCATTCCTCATGGAAATGGGTGCTTCATTCTCTGTCTGTTTGAGCAGTCTCATTTAATCAGCTCTCCTGGACCAGCACCTCTCCTAAAAAGCTGGTTTATAAAGCAACGAGCCCAAGATTCCTGAGTGGGAAATCCGTGGCAGTTCCCTGTTTTCAGCATGGCTGTATATCTGCAAAGAGGTGCAGAGAGCTGGATGACTCCAACCTTGGTGGGTCTGAGGACATTTATTGTGAAAAGCAGCTGGGGAACCATCAAAGTAATTGCTCTGGGGTTGATATACGTGTTTCTAATGAGTCTCACTGCAGAGGGACTTATTCAGTGTCTGTGTTATTTACACAGGACAGCACTATCAGTAAAAGGCCTTATTATCTTCTCTGTATTTGTTTCTGTATCTTTCAGTTTAGCAACTCTCAAATTCAGTGTGGCTTGTGTTTTTTTTATTATTTTTATAGCTTGTTTCCTCTTTAGTGATATTATCATGGAGCCAATAAAACTGCTTTCCTTCTACATCTGGTCAAGGGAAGATTTTGCTGGGTACACGAGTCATATTTCTGTAAATGCCTCCAAGTGAATATAAAAAGCTGTTGGAAGCAATTGAGTTTATTGTTGCCTTATGTACTGTCATTAATTAGGAAATAAAGTGAACTGCATTTTATATCACTTGTAATCAAAATGTTACAGTCTTAATGTGAAGTCTTCCAAGTGCAGAGCCTCAAAGCAGGCTCTGCTCTCGTACAAATGAGCTGTGAGGAAAAAAGGATACAGAGCTTCTTTAAATTTTAAAATTCATGGCCCAGATTTTCAGAGTGCTGCCAGGCAGTGAGGCAGGATGGAGGCAACTGCACCAATGGGGTGGGCAGGCAGGACAACAGCACCTGGATAACCTGGTGGGTGGCCACTGTGCTTTATTCCATCACTGCAACATCCCAGTAACTCTGGTAACTGGGGCTGGCTCCTGTACTGGGTACCACAAAACACCCATCCTCAGCAATCACCCTCCTCCCCTACTTCAGATTAAATTGATGGTTTCGCCCCCTAAGTCTGTTTTCATAGAATTCAGAGTTTTCCTGATCCCCTTTCCTGCCTCCCGGTTTAAAACACCGAGCAAGATAAAATATAAATAATAAAAGAAACACAAACAAAATACTTGAAAAGAAAAGAAAGCAAAAAAAAGCGCATTTCATCAGCAACCCTTTTTTCATAACCTTTAACATTAGGTGCCTTTGTCAAGCCCATTAGGACCATATCTGCACTTTCCGGAGTTTGAATGCTTTCATATATTTGGCTCCATATGAACAAACTGGTGGAGCAAACATATTAGTAGATCATTTGCCATGTACATGATTCAGATACCCAGACATGTACAAAACCCAGGCAGGGATTAACCAAGTCTGACAGCACTGAAGTGACTCCAGTTCTGTGTATGTATAAGCGATAATGAACCAAAGGCCCTGTTTGCCTTCAAATAACACACAAAATGATTAATTAGACAGAGGGCATGAGTAATAATCACAATATTATATGCTCCACCATAATGGAACGCTGCTCTCTTCTTGCTTTGTTCCTCTAATCTCTGAGAAGCAAATATCCACTGGGTGTTACCAGCAGAGTGGGAGGCAGATTGTAATTGCTCACAGGTTATGAGCAGCACTTCTTTCCCACTGTGATTTTATACCCCTGGGACACAGAGAAAACCTCTTTGGAAAATACATGATTGCTGAAGGATTAGAGGGATCTGCAGGGAAAAAAAAGCAAAGAGTTCTAGTTGCAGATTACAGACTTGAACATGTTCCCATTAAATTAAATAGCTAAGTTTTCTGTGATTCAGTGCTGGATCCTGAATGCTTTATCATCAAGATATTCTTTGCTCAAAGTCATAGTTTGTCGTAGACATACTTAAAAAAAAAAGAACAGAACAGTTGCTCAACCCCTTCTTTCCTGTTTATTCATCACTCTCTACTGTGAGGCAAAAGTGCCCTTTTGAGCATTTACCAAGCAGCTTTTCTGGCAGGGGGTTCCCACCCTGGCGATGCTCGTGGTGAGCCGGGCACAGGCACTGCTGGGTCTCAGCCCTGGAGCTCGCCCAGCTCAGCCTCCTGCCCTCACCCAGAGTCAGCAGAGGGAGCAGCAGCCTTGACTCGCTCCTGTCTCCTTGTCCCTGCAAGGAGCTGCACGGATGGCAGGTTTCCAGCACGGGCTGGAGAGCTGAAGATGATGTCAGGAGCCACCTTATGTGTTGTTGCCCTGCCCAGGGACCAGGCAGCAGCCACTGCACCAGCCCAGTCCCTGCAACCCCAGCCCTGCCTTCCACCCCTCCCCAGCAAGCAGGAAAAGGGGTTGAAATCCCCCTCCAACACTCAGTGCCTTTATGGTGTGATCCATGCTTCTCCCCCAGGAAGCCCACACACAGGTACAGTGCCATAAAAGCGTTGTTAGGTTTGAAATTCAACCGGCACTAAACCCAGCTAAACAGGCACACTCTTTGTTTTCCTCATTTAAGCAACAAATCCCATTTTTCTGCATTAGCTATATATAACTTTGCCATCCTCCAAGGTTAAAAAAAATTATAGGCAAATTCCTGTCTTTGCCTATTTTTAGTTGCTATTGTCCCCTCTGACGTTTTGGAGCATGGATTGACTTGGATGCTCATGGAGCTGGCAGAGGTTCTGCAGGGCTTGTTCAGTAGGAAGTGACCAGGGAACACAAGCTGTGATGCATTTCTGCATTTTAATTCATTAATTAGACAACAGCCCAAGGAAAGCTGGTGCACTTCCTCAAGCATCACTTTATCTTCTCCCTCAGGGACCTTTGGGTTTGGAGGGAGAGGGGAGGTGATCACACTGCCTGTGTGGGAGCTGCCCCAGACAATGGAGTTTACAAATGAATATTTGCTTTTTGCAACCGTATTTTTCTCCTTCAAATGACTCCCACCTCTCTTTCCTCAAACATTACCTGGTTTGGGGGTGCACTGTGCAAGCAGGCTGTGGTCAAGTGAAGCAGCATCGAGTTTTTCAGTCCCTGGGGTATTTCTGTTGCATCATCACTTGCTGGTGAAAATTTTTCATCTAGGACTACAAAAAGTGCTTTCCAATCCAGTCACTGAAGTAAGATGTTTCCAGCATAACCTCTTGGTCCCTCTCTGCCTTTGAAGCACCTTTTGAAGCCACTGATGGATGGTGTAAATGGAGATGTGAGAGACCCTCACAGGCTGTGCCAAGGTCCTGCTTGTTTCAGTAGAACCTGAGAAAATCAGAGTGAAGGTATCTATCAGACACTCCAAAAACACTACCTGGATAAGCTTGGCAAAACTGGTAACTCTTCACGATTTAACTGTCTTTGTGACATTGCAGCAACCTCTGAAACACAGAGCCAGGCAGCTCTGCCAGCATGAGTCATGAAAATCAGACTTATCCTCACCACGTCTTGATGCACATTATCCCATTCCCAGCTGCTTCCCTTCCCCACAGCTCTGGAGCACCCAGTACCCCACAACTGCTCTCCTTGCCAGACAAACATCTCCCTGACATTTGCACATTCCCTCCCGTGACTGACCTCAGCAAAGTTGGAGTCTGATGCAGAAGGGAAAATATTCCCTTCACTTGACATCCCTACGTGTTAAAATGAAACAGGCTCGGACAGGGAGAAACCCTGGCCCTTATCAGTGTGACATTGTGGAGCCTCACCATCATAATCCAATATTAGTGTGTGGTAGAGCTCCTGTCCTGCTGGTGCTGCAGCCCATGCTGGGGTAGAGGTGGGACCTTGTGGGTGACCTCTGCCTGGCTCACCTGCCTTAAGCCCCAGTGTCCCCCTGCTTTTTGCAGTGTTCCATGTTTCTAATTTTGTAGTAGAAGTTCCCATGCATTTTCTATAAACACAGTCCTTGTTTTCCCAACTGGCCGGGATTGTTTTGAACTTGTAGATTGTTTTTCATCCCTTTCCCCCGGGGCAGAGAAAGATGATTGACCATGTCTTTATCCTGTGAACTTATAGAGGTGGTAACCTCTTTCACCAATCCATGATTGTCTTTAGAAATATGTGTAAATGAGAGAATAAAGAAGGGCAGCCCCCTTTTGGGTGGTCCTGCCTGGTGATTCAACTGCTGCTCTGAAGCCTGCGGGTTTCTTCTGTTGCCAGCAGTGCAACATCCCAGCACCTCCCTCAGAGGCGGATTTGTGACTTTGGGAGGGGAGAGGAAGGTCTGGGACACTTCCTCCCCTGTCACTGCCCTTGTGCAAGGTGCTCTGCAAGAAGGATCAGCCATGGGAATAATCACATCTCTCCTTCATGCCCCAAAAGCTTCCCAAATTTACATCAGCAAGGACTGTGGGAAATGTGGAGAGCTCTGTGCTGGGGAGATGCAGAGGGGCTGAAGAGGAGGTTGGATGCAAATCAGTGCCCCTCTCCAACAGTCCACCCTCCAAATCTGGCCCTTTCCCCCACTCTGCAGGCCACAATCTCATTTGGGTTCCTGCTCTTTATCTTACAATTTCTCAATTAGTCCAGGTTTCAAGGACCTCACCTTTTTGGCGCCTGAATAATCCATTCAAGGATAACCTCTGCACTCTGTGCCCATGGTGCAGGTCATGGCAGTCCTTGGCTCAAAGGTTATTGTGTGAAGCAGAGTTTGGTCCCTGGTCCTGATTTTGGATAAGGATGTTGGACATCAGGAGGCAGCTTTCCATGGTCACTCTCTGCTCTGAGCATGCCATGGCTTTGCTGAGGAGAGCAGAGCTGAAGGCCATCAAACTCCCACATCCAACTGGGATCCATGAAATTCACCTTGCTCCCTCATCCTGCCATCAAATCCCAGCCAACAGGACCCAAAGGGACTCTGAACCTTTCCTCTCTGTAAATTTAAGGGTATATATGTCAAAGCATTGTACTTGGATGTAAACCTGGAAAAGCCCTGTGCCAAATGATGGCTTATGAGCATTACATCTCTGCTGGGAGGGCTGCACTTGAGTCCTTCTGGCACCCTGGCATCCCCCAAAACCCTGCCCATAGCTGTCAGAGCCAAGCTGGCCACTTGTGCCTGCTCATATTTATCTTTCTCTAATCACTCTGGCTCAAGGAAGGACATTTAAGATGTCAATCATATTCCCATTACTGTAGCTATTCATTATTGCAGTGGAATGAGACCCTGAGAGGAATCCTCTTGAAGGAAAGGGGTGGAGAAACAGGCTGGGGAGTCTGCAAGGTTAATTCCTTGGGGAATTGCTTTACTTTTTAAATTCAATGCAAATTCAATCATGTTTGCCAGCTATTTTAAGGAGACAACAATTACCTCTGGTGCTAAGACACCGTGGAGACAAGGATAACTGGCGACTGGTCTGAGTTCTATCCCTAAATACAAACCAGACTGAAGCTGTTCTGAAGCAGGGGCAGGAGAAACAGGACAACAAATGGCTCTGCTCACACAGGCAGCCCCACACCCCTCCCCCAGAGGTGAGGTCTAAACCTAATATTAAAGTTTAGAGTGGCAGTGGTTAGATGATGCTAGAAAACCTTCTTTTCCTTTATTTTTTTACATTGTCTCTACCAGATAATTCCATCCAAACAGCAGCCCCTGCTTATTTGCACCCCACACAGATCAAGGGGATGCACAAGAGCTCCTGAAAGCCCAGCGTTTGTCCCTAGCCCAGACTCCAGCAGCTGCTGAGAGCATCCATTTATAACAGAGACAGTGGAGATCCCTCTCAGCACTACAGAAAGGCTCTTTATGTCATAAATTGTGTTTAAAGACTCTTTCAAGGAGACAAGCAAATTTAAGAGGGCAGTTAGCTCCTGGCACTTAGATGCATAACTTTATTTGAGTATTCAATTTCCTCCTTCATTCATAAAGTAAACAATCTGAGTTATCTGAAAGTGACTGTATACTCCTGCAGTGTTTTCTTAAAAGAGTCAATAGGAGCAAGGCGACATAAAATGCTTCAGGGAGCATGACACAGGAAAACACCAGCCTTTAAATTATACACATTCAGGAAACGGTTGAATTCAGCATTTTAGATGGAAAGGTTAAAATGTTTGTGCTGAATTGTATTAAATCTTTCACCAGTAAATCCTGTAGGAAGCAGAACTTTTGAGGGAACCTACATATTCCCAGTGTCTAGGAAAGACTCCCAGAGTTTCAAAGGAAAAGGTCCATTAATCTCATTGGACAAGTGCAATCTAATAAAAGCTGTTGTTAAGTTAAGGCAACTTGAAGTGTTTTCCAAATTTAGTTTATTCCCCCCTACCCCCTAAAAATCCCTTTTTGGCCTGAAATGGAGAAGCTTTGTTGGTTTTTCAGCCTGAAATGACCTTTTTTAGGAAGGTTTTGCCAGCCTGTGGGGAACTACAGCTGGGTGCTGGCAGGGGTGGCCAGGGCTCCTCAACAGCAGCTCTGCTCTGCTCTGCTCTGCTCTGCTCCAGGATGGGTTTGCATATTCAAGTCCCTCAGCAGGACCAAGCCACTGTCCCCCAGCAGTGGTTTCACTTCTCAAACACAATCCAAACTCTTTTGGATGATTGGTTTTACCCCAATTCCACGACAAAACCCAGAGCCAAGAAACCAGGGCCATTTCTGCCACTGACCTCCTCCTGGACATTTTTGAGGTCACTTTGCCTGTTGACATCACAGTTCCAGACACTGATGAAGTGTGGATGTGACAGATGGCTTCTGACATGAACATGACACCAGAAAGTGCCCTCATAACTACAGGGTTAAAAATGGGGGACCAAGTTTGAAAGTCTGATAGAGTTTACACATTTTACCTCTGTTTGACCAAAAATCTCACTGGGGAAAGGAAGGGAAGCAACTGACAACAGGACAACATATCCACAGCCTCTTTCTAAATTAATTAGTAATTTCAGTGGATGACTGAAAATGCACAGCTGTATTTTTTTAAAAGGAATTTTGCACTTCTGGAGTCCAGAGTGTCTGATGATCCAAAGCATTGAAATTTGTGAGCTTCCCTATGGTCAATTCAGCCTGGGCTGGGAAGGGAAATTCTCAGCTTTCTTACAAAACAAACCAAAAGCAAAACAAACCACTTTTCCTGGTGAGACTTTCATTCAATTCTGCAGACTCAGGAAGCTCCTGAGATAAGCTGCACTCCAAGGATATGCTCCACACTGCAGCCTGGACCCAAGCTGGCAATTAGCAGGAGCACAGAATGCTTAATGAATGACCACGTTTGGGCAGCCTGGCTCAGGAGGGAAAAATAACCTAAACCTTTGCCTTGTGTTTTCTGCAGACCAATTGTGCACCTCAATAAAAGGCATCAGTGATAACAAAAAGCATGTCAGTCTCCCAAGAAACCTCCCAAGGTAGTCCCCAGATTTCCTGCTCCTGAGTAAGACTGAGAAATCACAGCAATTTCTCCATGACTATTATTTTTTTTTACTCCTAGTTTTGGGTTTCAGTGAGACATTCAGAAGCACTTAAATACTGAGTTAAAAAAAGCTTCTAAACCTCAAATTAGATTCTGGTTTTGTTTGGATTTGTTTTCTGATTAAGAGGTAAGTAGATTTCTGTTTTGTCCAAACCAATTTCCCGTGAATTAGGGACTGATCTTTAGCCAGCTTTTCTTTGAAAAATCAAAAATAATTTAATTACAGGAGTAGAAGCCAGCTATTTTAGAAATTGTGGATGCTATTGTGGTTATATTTTTGGCTTTTGCCTCTTGCAAGTGGAAGAGGGTTTGGTTGCCATTTACCCAGGCTGCCTTTAAAAACCAAAAGTAGCTCCATCCCTGGTGACCTCGCTCAGCTCTCTCCAGATGTGTCTGATTTTGTGGTTATGTTCCAAGCCCCACTGACACCACTGTGGCCAAAATGATTGGTGAGGCACCAACCAAGCCACAAAGGCAAAGCAAGCTGAGAAAAGTGAGGAGGTATCTCCATTTCAGAGCAACCATAGGCTTCAGAAAGCTTAAGAAAACTTTTTGTGTGGGCACAGGGACCTTCTGAAACCTGGAGCTCCTGAGGAGAAAGTGCCAACATCTCAAGGCAGCTCATGGTGTCTCCAGCCTGCTCTGGCTGTCCCAAAATGCGATAAAGCAGTGCTTTATAAAAGTCCTGCTTGCACTTTGGTTTAGACATGTCTGAAATTCCCAGGGGTAGGAGAACAGGGCAGGCCCAGCACCCCAGGGTGCTCCTGCTCTCCCAGCCTTGTGACTTTGAGGTGATGGGGGAGATCTTCTCTCCCCATGTTTGGTGCCATTAACACCACAAATCTGTCACTGTCCCTGAAACTGGAGTGCCCAGGGCACCCCACACAGCAGGGAAAGGGGGGGACACGAGGACACAGCTCTGCACCTTTGTCAGAATCAATGTCAGAGTCAATGACCTCAGAGCACAGCCCATCCAAGAAGGAGCCCTGTTATTAAAAGTGGCTGCTCAGAGATGAGCTATCCATTATTAATATTTTAAATTGCTAAATCCTTTCTAACCATGAGTTAATATGAGGCAAAGCTGCATGATTTAAAAGCAAAGCTTGAGCCACTGTCAATCACTCCTGGGTGTGGAGCAAAGCCTGCTGCAGGAATACTGATGAGACCAACCTTCCCTCTGGGAGAGATGCTTCTGGAGCAGCTTTGCTGCATCCTCAGCCTCCTTCCAGAGAAGGTGAGGGGTCTTTCATGTGTTGGGACTGTCTTGTGAGTCACAGACCCTGCTTGTGCCCACAGACCCTTTTGTTGTGGATGCAGGGCTGGATTTAGGAGCAAGCTCTGTAATTCAGGAATTATGTCCCTCTACTCCTTGTTTTTATCATGGGCTTTCTACAGACTCCCATGGAACTCCAAGATCCTTCTGGCATCTCAGCACAGAGGAAGGGTTTTCTCTGGGGGAAAGCCTGGTTTTGGGCATGAACTGGAGAAACCCAAGCTGAAGACTGGAAGTTCTGGGTTGCTGTTGACTGGGATGAACTTAGAGAGGGAGGAATGACAGCCTGAATTTATCACTTTTTCCTCCTGAAGGAAGGTGATGGCAATATGTTCAGCTACACCTGGGTGCCAACTCAATCCCAAACCTTGGCTTGTTGTTATATCTGCATTATTTAATAAGAAATAGACACATATTATATCCATGATGACATAATATGTTAAAAATGCTTTAGGACAGCAGAAAAGCCTGCTTAAAATTCTTCCAATGCCATTCCCATGGAGCGAGGCTCAAACACCACCACCATTCCTGAGTCACCATCAGCTATCACCTTCCCTGTGAGCTCCCTGCTCCTGTTTGGTGCTGTGGCATTACTAATCAGGGAGGAAAGATGTCAAGGTCGGGCTCAGGAGTGGCAATCACCCTGCAGTGCCCAGGCAGTGATGGCCTTGCCAGTGCCAGAGCACCCACAGCACGGGGAGCGTGCTCCCACAAAGCAAACAAAGGTGGATCTGAACCAACTGCCTCCCCAAAAGCCACTTTGTGGTGCCCTTTGAGCAGCAGCAGCTTCCCTGTGGAGCAGATCCCTGCAGACACACACGGAGTGTCTGTTACAGCCTCCAGGGGTAAATGATTAACACCCATTCCACCTTGGTGCTCACCTTAGTCCTGCTCACCAGCAGGGGTGGGGTCTCCAGCAGTGTTTCCCAACCCCCTGGCTGAGGCCACAGCACTCAAAGCAGCTTTTGCACCCCCCAGTCAGGTGTCATAGGTGGCTCCTGGGGCTAAATGCCCATCATTTCCATTCATTTCACCAACTGGAGCTGTTCTTTACTGCAAGCAAAGAGTGAACAGATGGAATGACACTCACACCTGCAATAACAGTGACACGAGGGCCCTGCTCCACCTCCTGTCTGTGCCCACTTCTCCTTTCCTCCCAGCAGTCTCTCAGGTGGTCCCACAGAGGGATCAGTCCCGTGCCTTTCCCTAGGGAAGGGAAATGTGAGCACAGGTGAAACTGTAACAAGGGCTGGAAGTTTCTATCAGTGTTTTCTTGGAGCTGTTTGCTTTGTTTGGAGGAAAAAAAAATCATAAGGAGCACCTTACTTTGCTCCTTTCTATCCATCTTTTTCCCCATGTGTGCTGATTTGCACTCATTCCCAATGTGAGGGCTTCCAAAGCTTTCCCAGGCATTAAACAACCAGTTTTGCACCCAAATCAAGGCAGATTCTTCTACTCGGAAGATAAAATTTTCCTACTTCCTCCTGTTTTCTTCTAGATCATCAGGAAATGCAAATAGCATCCCCTTTATGAGGTTAATTGTTTTTATGGGAGATGGGCTGAGCAGTATTACCTTGCACCAGCTGAGAAATTGGCCCTGGAAGCAGCTCAGCCTCCAGCATTTTCAAACAGCACAATGGTCAAGGTCTGCTGCTGGCCACATTTAACACTGCTGTGGAAATGCTTGCTACAAAATTGGTCTTGAAATTCCAATATTAATGCATTTCCTGATGATGATAAAGAGAGCCTGTGACAGCAGGACAAAGGCTGGTAAACCCCAGCAGTCCCAGGGCATTAGAAAACTGTAGGTGAAGATGCTTTTTGCCAAGTTTGATCATAAAAACTGTCCAAAACTCCTCCCCATCCTTCCTCTCAACACCTGCTGTACCCATGATGTGTTACCTGTGGTTGTAGTCTTGGGTAGAAATTTTGCTTGGTACATGGGTTGGGGATTTTTCAGAGAAGAAAACTGGATGGGGAAAAGCCTCCTTTAACAAGAGCCTTTCTGGAATGTGCTGCCCAGCAAGCTTCCCTTTGAGGAGGAACTTCTTTGAAACAAAATCACTTTGCAGAAGGTATTATTGCTCCTCATCAAGTGTATTCTATGTAAATTTGATACTGAACAGAAGAAATTCTTGGAGACAGCACCTCCTACCAACCCCTGGCCCCAAAGCTTTCTCCAGGAAGGACCACCTGATGTGATGAAAGGAGTGGTGCTGTTTGTTTTCTTCTTCTATGCATACAATGGTGAGATGGAATATTCAGCTCTGCTTTAGCTGCTGCACCAGTAAATAGCCTGGATATTTAATTACTGCAGCACATTGACCTGGAAAGCAATCTGAGTTGTTTTCCTGGCTGGCACACAACACCAGCTTGGCAAAAAACCCCAAAACATTGGAGAGGAGCAGTGAAGCAGTGGACAGGGACTGGGAAGGAGCACTGAATTTGCCTCTGTGTATCACCAACCACTTCCAGAGAGGTTAAAAGCCAGTAACAGAGCTTTACACCTCTTCATCCCCCAGAGCACTGCTGTGCCTGGCTTCCACCTTCTTTCCAGGAGAAATCTCTTGGATCCACACAATGCTTTACAGACTTTTTAACTACAGGACCAAGGAAAGGATGCTCCCATCCCTTACAACCACAGAGGGTGTGTTCCCCAGCTGGCACAAACCAGCCAAAGCAGTGACTTGGTGCACAGCTTCTCCTGGGGGCTGAGTGTCCCCAAGGATTGTGCAAGGAGCACTCAACCCCCTCTGCCAGCTGGGTGGTATTTGCAGTTTAGGCAGAGCCCAGGCAGCAGCTGAGCTGCCACACAAGTTGTGCTGAACATTTCTGTGTGCAGCACAGGAAAAATGATGGTTCTGTGCTCCAGCATAAAAGTGACACCCCATTAGAGAGTCTGGGGCTTTGGGGGTCCGGCAGACACCAAACCACAACTTTCCATTTTGTATGCAGAAACCTAAAGGAAACAAACTTTTTTTTTTTTTTTTAAAGCAACTGCTTGGGTGAGCAATGATTTTATTGTGCTATTAATATGACCATAAACAAGAACAACATGTGTTTATAGGCTCAAGTGCTTCATTACTCGCTCGCTGACTTGGTAGAAATCACCGTGGCATCAGTTTAAAGTGCAAAATGGAGCAAATCACTGTAGTCATGTTGTAAAATCATCTGGGTAGGCAACCTTTGAACAAAGGCAATTGATAGCTCCGAGGCAGCTGTACAACAGCAGTAAACAGAAGAGCTGTCCACAAGCCACCAGACCTGCAGGAGAGCAAATACACCCCATGCCTTGGGAGGGAGGGAGCACCAAGGGGGCTGAGAAAGGTTTGGGAAAGAGAAGTAAAGGTTGTTCTCTGAAGGTGACAGAGCTGCTGTTGGCACAGAAGGCTGGGCAGGGTCCAACCTGGCTGGAGCCAGGTGGGGTGGGATGGTGCTTGCTGTGGGGGGAGCCTGTATCCTGGTCAGCTGCAGGGTCTGGTTCTCCCAGACCCCAGATCTCCTCCAATCCTGCCACCCCAAACATTCAAATTCCTGTGACAAACTGTGTGGGCTGAGCTGGGCTGTGCCACCAGGAGGCTGTAGGAGCAGGGTTGAGGATGCAGCATGAGCTGGGAAGATCCAAACTTTCCCATGGTTTTTGTTCACACCTATTGTGGCAAATGCTCCTCTTTGCCATGTAATGAGGGGTACAAAGGGATGTGGATCCTCTAGGGTAGGACTTCAAAGTGGGAGCTGGGGATGGAATGGCTAAATATTGCATGGATCTGCCTGGATGTGGATCTGCAAGCCTGGGACCTGCACAGGGGTTCTGGCTCCTCTAGGGCTGCAAAGACCTGGAGGAAAGGAGTTTCCCCTGGCCCACAGGGCTGGGCAGGCACATTGTCCCTGCCATGAGGAGACCAAGGGACACAAATCTGCAGGGGTGGCCCCTGCCTTGGGAATGGGAGTGAAAGACTGGAAGACGCCCCCAAGAAATGAAAAACCGGCATTGTGGATGATGTCACCCAGTGAGGGCAAGGAGTGAGCAGGAAGGAAAAATTACACATGTCCCAGTTGTTTCACTTCTTGTCCCTCTGCCTCGTTTCGTCTGTCACCAGCCCCCGGAGCATCCTGACGCCCGGTCGACGGTTACCAACAGGCAATAAATAAAACCTCTGGAGCCACTGGTGTCAACATCTTGGCATTGTTTAGGTCTCCTTGTTTGCCTTTAAAATAACTCTCCTCCTCGGGGTCATGCAGATGAAAAAGCGAGGACCCCCTGCCATCATCCATAGAAATCATCTTGCTGTGGCTTGTGCTGTGCTGCCTTTTTTTGTTCTGCTTGCAGAGTTTGGGGTTTGGGGAGCTGCCCTGCTCATTACCCAGGACTCTGCTGCCTTCTGCCAGCCTGTGCCTCGACACATCACCCGGGGTGCTGGCAGGGTGCCTGAGCTCGGGCCACATCACCCATTGCCCTGGCTCCCAGAGGCACACTTTGGGCTGCATTTGGGGATGGTGTATCCCGTGCTGCTGCCTTATCTGCTGCCTGGCTGTGCCTGGCTCTGCTGCGGATGTTGGCCGAGCAGAGAGTGGAAAAACAAACGGTGCAGATGTGGATCCATGGTCAGAGCCTGGCCCTGCAAACACCGTGTGCCAGTGCCGGGGCTGGCGCTGGAGGGATGCCATTCCATGACAGCCTTTGCCCTGGCACTGGAGCTTGGCTTCATGCAGGCTACTATAGAAGCTCTGGAGGCACAAGAAATACTCCCCCAAAAACAGCTTTCATTCGTGGGCTTTGATAAAAGGGTGGCTTGAACCCCCACCATGCCTGCCAGACCAGCCCCTGCAAGGGACCAGTCCTCCCCAGTGCCTGGAGCATCTCCTTTCCTCCAGTAAGCCTTGCATGGTGGAAAGCATCATCCTCCAGCTCAGCTGAGCTGTGACTTGATGTCAGATTCACTCTCCCTGATCCTCTTTAGCCTGTTGTTTATAATAAAAATCAAGCGATCCATCTCTTCTGACAAGAGGAAGAGTTGCTCCAGGAAGCCCTGGACAGGTCAACTTCTATATTAAGGAGCTATTACTTGACAGTTTCCTGGCCATAAATAGCTGTACAGTGAGGCTGGGGATTTTATTTAGAAATAACAAATAAAGTAGGCCATAAGTAACTTCATGACCTTGCTCCCCCTCCACTTCCCACCCAACTCTCCCCTTTAGTATGGTCTGCTCCTCATCCCCAGGTTCCTCAGGACTTACAGAATCCCCATTTCCCACTTCTGAGATGCTGCAGAAACATGCTGCTGCCAGCTTTTGGAAGTGTGGTGTGGGTTTTGCATCACTGAAGATCTTTTGCTACAACTCAGCTCCAAGAAATTGTTTTCTACTTGGCCTTCGTTAAAATAATTAAAAAGCAATCTGCTCTGCATGGCTGAAAGCTGGAAATCCTCCACTCAAAACATCCCCAAAACTGGATTCAAACAATTACACCTCCAACACACCCCTTATTTTTCAGTCCCTCAAGCCTTCCTTTTAAGTTTTGGAGGACTAACTTCTGATTTTCTAATGCTCACACTTGGCAACACCAAAACCAATGAGGAAATAGAAAAGGAAAACCCGGCATTTTAGTATTCTTTTATTATTGGGAGGTTTTGACCATTTTTGTCATGTCGTTTGCCTAAAATAATAATAAAAACCTCTTTGTTTGGAGCTGGAAAGGGAAGAGCAGAGTGTTTCTTTCATGTATGACTCATCAGCTCAGTGTTGATATGCAAAACGCTTCAGAAGCTAACACTCTATAAGAGATGATCGTTTTTAATACAAAACAGTAAATGTTTAAAACAACCATTGCTCTTTTTTTCCTCTCTTTTCTTCCTGTTGTGGCCAATAAAACATAAGGCAGGCCACGTAGTTTACATTTTAATAAAATTAAGTTATTTGGTGCCACGTTATTACAGTCTTTTATTGGAAAGTGGAATAAATTGCACACGGTGGAGTCATAGGAGGGAGAAATCACTGCGAATAAACATAGATTCTGGGATGCATTTATTTGCTGGTTTCATCTCAGAGGAGGAAGGCTTTCCCCAGGAAAACAGAGGGGTTCCGGCCTTGGGGAGGCAGCCCTGGGTCACTCTGGGGAAGGATGAGCTTTTTGGGGACCTGGTGCCACAGTGGGGGTCATCCCATCCCCATCCAGCTGGCGTTTTCCATGGGCATCCTCCACGAGAAACCTGTCCTATGGCTGTGGCTGCCCCTGCAGTCCCGGGGCGCTGGGGCAGCTGCTCCTCCTGCCCATCTGACAGCCCAAAAACATTGGTCCCGAGGCTCTGTGCTGCAGGCTGGGGATTCCTAGGCCAGGGCCAGGGCACACCAGGAGTCCTGCCGGAGGGGCACGCTCAGCCCGGGCTGCGGGGCCATGCTGCTGGGGGAGAAGCTGTAGTCCTCGGGCTCGAACTTGAACTCGCCGTGGACGCCGGCCAGCGCCTCGTCCGACTGGCTCTGTGCCTGCCCGGGGAGGGAAGCACAGGGGCATTAGGGAACCTGTCATTAACCACTGGGCCCTTGTCATAGTGCAGAGGTAGGGCTGGCGTGGGTTGTGAGCAGAGTGGGTTATCCCTGATGCCGCAGCTCCTGTCAGAGCAGTCCGGAGCTGCTGCACCCCCTGCGAGCACAATGACCAGGCAAAGAGGAGGCATCCTAGGGCCTATCTGCATGTATTCATTGGTTAAACATGTCCAGTTTGGAGATCTTTAGGTGTGTGTTTTCTCGGAGTGCAGCACAAACCAGATTTCTTGGTTTCAAACAGAAAAAACCCCTACCCCACACGGTATAACCAGTGCTGCACCAGGCCCTTGGCTACTGGGGCTGAGCTTCCCCTCCATACACACATGTCCAGCTCAGGGAGGGCTTAGACTCAGCATAAAGACCATGTTGGGCCACAAAATTTTGATTTGTGGGTTGACTTAGAGCCTTTTTTTTTCCTATAACAAGATGAAGTAGGGGCAATCAGCCCCTAAGAAAAGCTTGGGGCAGAAGTGGGGCCTCTGACAGCACCACAGCTCTGTGGTCACTGAGCACCTCAGGGCTATTAGGTGCAGATACCTGCCCAGGGAGCCTTTTCTTGGGATCTACAGAGGATTCCACCCCAGGCTGTTGTCACCAACCCAGCAGGGTTGTGACTCCCATGATTTCAAGGCAGGAGATAGGAACTGAAGTCAGCTGTGCACTGAAGCCACAGCAGAGCTTGGATGCGCCAGTTCCCCACTGCAGGATGAAAGATCTGATGGGAAGCCAACAAGCTTTGATGAGACCTTTCTCATCCCCAGCATCGTGGCTCGTGCTCCCTGCTTTCCTCAGCCTGAGGGAGTCCACCAGGCTGGTGGCCACAGAGCAATGAATTAATTGCTTGAGCTCATCAAGGCCCCCCAGGCCACCATCCATGGAGGTGTGTGGGTCACCCACCCCAGCAGGTGATGGCTCTGGGCCCTGCTCCTTACCTGGGACACTGACACGATGGTTTGTCCGGGGTACTGGGAGGTTGTGCTGGGCTCTGACTTTAAAGTGACCGTGCTGTCTGAGTTGGTGATGGAAGAAGGGGAGTTGGTGGCTGAAGTCGTGGATCCTGGAAGACAATTGGTAGAGGGCAGTGAAGCAATGTGCAAATGTGTTCTCAAAGAAATTCATATGTTAATGTCAAGCATAACATCTCACAGCATGACTTTCCACGTCTCTGTCAGAAAACGCTTTTTATTCAGCCATCAAGATGCTGATGGAGGAGGAGCAGCCCTTTCACAATCTGGCAGTGTTTTTATCCCATTACTCAATTTAGCCCAAATATGAGCACTGCTGCACTGGAGCCAGGTGCCCATAGTCCAGAGGAACCTCACAAGAGTATGACAGCACTGAGATTTCCCACCAAGCATCCTCCTATCACACGAGGACTGTGCTGAAATACAGGCCCCAGATCTAAAGCAATCACCAAAGAAAAATTCACATGATTTTCTAATTATAATTTCCTGCAGAAGAGGAAGAAAATTGAAGCGAACTGTGCTCCAAGCCCCCAGGATGGATCATAACAGCACTGTACCTGTTGAGGCTTTGCCTTTGGTAATGTTTTTAGGCTTCCTTTTCCTCGTCTGGATGCTTTCCTTTTTCATGGCCAGAGGTCGTGGTACCTTGACATTCAGAAAGTTTGAAATCATTAATATTGTATTTTATTCAGCTCTTTCCCACACATGTTGCTCTCCTATTTCTGTGGTGTAGCTCATGCAAAGCACCTAAAGTCCTTGTCCTTCACTAAGAGCTATTTTTCTCTGCATCAGGCCTTGACTGGAAGATGTATAAGGCTAAGAGCTAAGGCTTTCCCACAAATTTTGTTTTTTCCTTTATTTCCTATTTTTCTTTTCCTGATTTATTAGTGACCTTTGTGATGGGGCCCTGTTAAATTACACTGACAGACTGAGAGCCTATAGGGCTCAGATGTGGGCTCCTCAGCCTCCTTCACACATTCTTAACTAGGACATAGAGGAGAAATATGCTCCTTATCTCATTCTGGGTCTGGGGAGCTTCAGTCTCCAGCTACTGGAGCCTGGTAAGTTTTATTTTCATGGAATCCTAGGATGGTTTGGGTTGGAAGGGATCTAAAAATCATGTAGCTCAAGCTCCTCTGCCATAGGCAGGGACACCTTCCATTATTCCAGGTTGCTCCAAGTCCCATCCAGCCTGGCCTTGGACATTTCCAGGGATGGAGCATCTCCACCTCTGGGCAAGCTGAGAGCATTCCAGTACTCCCTAAGCCTCACCCTGCAGAACCCTGCTATGCTGAGCTTTTAACTGTTCAAGGGGTCAGGACTGAGATACAGGTCTTCTGGGCTAGTCTAGAGGCTGGTCCTTCCACAACTGACCTCCTAGACCTGCTGGGCAGTGATCCCATCCCCCAAAGGGTCCCTCCTGGTGTGGACACGCTCCTCACCCCGTGGAGCTTCATGTACAAGCCGCAGGCGTTGCAGACGGGCTCGCCCTCGGCGTTCCTCCTCCACAGGGTAGTGTTGGTGGTGTGGCAGTTTGTGCAACAGAGGCCAGCACGTCTCGAGGAAGACCTTGGAACAAGCAAAAAAAACCAAAAACAACACGTGAGTGCACACACAGCAGTGATGAACTGGGAAGTTTCCTTTCATACAAAAAATGAGATCTCCAAGTACGCCGTATTCCCGGGAAATGCGAAACACGCGCGAGAGCCAAATTCAGATCAAAGAAATGACATTCAAATGAGATCACTCTCATTTGCAAGTGTTTGTTTGGTTTGGGCTTTTTTATCTGTTTTGGTTTGGGTTTGTTTTTTTTTTTTTTTTTGGATTGATAAACCTGAAAAATATCCTTGCAACTTATTTCACAAACTTCCAACAAATTTGCTGGAAGAGATCAGGACTGAGAGCATAGAGAACTTCCTTCCAGGACATCCACTCAGATGGAGAAAGAGATGGAAAATGCCAGCTGGGCTTTAAATGCATGAAGAAAACTCATGCTTTAGGTGAGCTCTTCTGTTGTCCTGCACTCAGAACTACCACTAAAGTTAGAAACAGCCCAATTAATCTCTGGGTTAAGACAACTGGAATCAATTGGCTGAACTGAGCAGAACCAAACTAAACTTGTCCATGATGAGACCAGGGAGGTTATTCTTCAAGTCTCACAGATAATCTGATCTCTTACAGGCTGTCAAAACTCCCTGCAGACATTAATTAATGACATATTTTGTGAGTGCAGTGATTGCTGGCTCTGAAACATTGATAATTCCAAATGGAGAAGGAAAACATTCTGGCAGAAGCAGCAAACTCATTTCTGACACCTTCCCTCCAAGCCACTGGGAAATTCACAGCTCTCTTTATAGACACTTGTCAGCTCAATAGGCATTTCATTTGAGAGTCTTTTAACACCAGGTATTGAAACTATTTTAATAAAAGACCTCACTAAGTGTAAGATACCTGCAGCATAAATAATATCTCAGGCTCTCCACATTCAGGTGTCTAAATACGTTCTTCAGTCACCAGAAAAATTGCTTTGAATCCACTCAAAGGCAGACAAAAAGTGATGGAGGCAATAAAGAACTCTCTGTTTGTTTATTTTTCCATTATTGCTTGATATCCTGACTGAGCAATATAACGAATGAGGTGGGAAGAGGAGGAATAAAAATGAAATGTTTTTACAAGGTTAGCAGTCAAATAAAGATCAGCTTTGAATTTCAAGAGGTATCAGTGACATGCCCTAGGTTTGATTCACTGGTTGCTCAGCAAAGAGGTCTCAGCAACTATTTCCAAATAATGGTATCACTTTGGGAATTATTCAACTTGCAAGAAATAACCAGACAAAAATAATAATACACCAAGGTGTGAGCTGACAAGCCTGGCACAGAGGATGAGACAATGATCTTTGTCCCTAATATGGGAGATGGTGCCTCAGCAAGATCCTGGGGCAGCTACAGAGTGCCCTTGGAGCCTTTCAGCTGCCTGGGCTGTGCTGCTCTTCCTGTAACCAGGAGGGACCAGATGGGAGCAGAGGGAGGTGCTGAGCCCCTGATGGATGCAAGGACTCTGAGGTCCAATTCCTGTGGGCACAGAGAGGAATTTGGAGGCACTCATCACTGGGATAGCTGTGCCTGCTGCAATCTGTCCTTGCCTGCAGATGAGGAAGGCCAACACAAAGCCCTTTAGAAAGTCTCAAATTTTCTGGGTCACCACAGGTCCCTGGGAGGGAGGGACACACTCTCCCTGTTTCACAGGATGCTTTGTCCACAGCTTGCAGATGAGGTGACAATGAGACCTGTGGCTCTGGTGTCCCAAGGGCAGTGCCAGCCTTGCCAGAGCTCTGCCCACCCTGCCAGCACTGCATCACAACCTGCTCATGGGCTTTCTGCTGGGACAGTGATGAGTGCCTTCTACACATCCTGAATGTCACTCTGCAGGCTGGCTCCTCCTCACACAGCCAGGGAGAGAAGAAACCACCCTCCATAATCAATACTACAATTTAAACCTCAGAAACCCCATGAGAACCTGTCCCTGCACCACAACCTGCCAGCTTAGCAAGGAAGAGACAGTCAAGGCTACCCACTGCTCACTGAAGGACGAGGGTACAATACATTGCTGCTGCTTTCCCAGCAATTCTCTTGAAAAAAAATGCATTTCTGCCTGCCTCCACCCCACTGCCTTTGTACCATTCTGACCTTGTCTAGGAAGTTGTTGACTTCAACATTGTGCTCAGTGTTTATTTATACAAATGCACCATACACTCAAACAAAAACTCTTCACAGACCTGGCTTGACAGCCAAATGCTGCTGATAAGCTCAAGGAATGGTGAGTTGGTGCCCATTGAATTAACTGCGTGTGAGAGCTGCTTGGAGAGCCCAAAAAATTCAAAGCCAGCAGGGAAGTTCCTTCTGAGGGAAACCAAACTGTCAGGGACTTTGCTTCACCTCCTTTTCAAAGGTGGAAAAGAAACCACCAGGTTTCACAGGAAAAAAAAAGGCACTGAACCCCCAGATTTAATCAATGATTCTCTGCCCCCATTTCCAGCAGATCTGAGGGGACCTGTGGTTTACAGGAAAGAAGTTGTGGCAAAGTGTGCTGAGATACCTGGGGTCAGCTCCTAAAAGTGGGGAAATCTGAGGCTCAGAGCCAAAGGCAGCAGCATCCTCTGAGATTTCTCTTTGTTGCTACAGCTCTGGGCAAATCTGCTCCTTGGGGGATCAGGGAGCACCAAGAACTGAGGGGCAGAAGAAATCCAAGCTGCACACCATGAGCACTGGGTGGTTCTAGGGTCTGATTGGACTGCCCAAGAGTTGTGATCAGTCCCGTCTCTACCTTCCCCGAAAGTGTCACCAAACCCACTGTGTGCTGCAAAACGTAAAAAAGGACAGGCTGAAAAAAATACCTCCTGGGCTAAGGTGGAAAAAGCAACCTCTGAGCCAAGTAAGCAAAATTCAGATTAGTCCTTCAGCTCAGGATTCTGCTGCATCTGCCTCCCATGCAGGGCAGGTCCCCTCCTAACAGGGGAAATAGCACGTGCCATGAAACTCCACCAGGTGCTCCTGGTTTCAAAAGGGATTTGGCTTTTCAGACTAGGTCTAAGATATCATCTTGTGAAACACACCAAGAAACCTTAGTTAGAAAAGGTGCTGCCTAAAATAAGTGCTTCCTCCATGCTCCTCTAACACAAACACTTTCTGCTGAAAGCCACAGCATTTTGAATCCAGCACAGGCTGGAGCAGAGTGGCTGTCCCTGCTGTGTAGAGGATGTTGCCCTTATCTCAAAAAAACTGAAACAAAAATGAAGTGGAAACTACTCTGCTGCTTCTCTCCCTCTCCTGTGCTTGAGCAGGCTGAGCTGCAGGACATCATTCCCTCAGTGTTATCTGGGCTGTGTTGTGCTCTCTTCTGGGGGACTTTGCTTTGTGAAAACAGAAGTCAGAATAACTCCCAGCGCAGTGTCTACGTACAGAACAAAGGTCGTAACGTAAAGGATGAAAACAACCATTTTTCTTTCCTGTGTCTGTATTTCACTGCACCATGAAAGCCAATTTCACTGCTCCTACAGCCACAGAGTCACTGCATTCACTGCTCTGCTCCCAGAGCTGGCACCCTCTTGCCCACCATCAGTAGATCCCTCTTCTTCCAATAGAGCAGAACTTGTTGCAACAAAAACGTTTCACTTTGGGAAATCCAAAGTTTCAAAATGTTTCATTCCAAAGTCAGGATGGAACGTCTAAATTACAAATTTTCTAATCCATAAACCAAAATCCTCTCAAGTATTTCAGCCCTAGCAAAACGCTTCCCTTGGCCTCGAATCAGCTCTTTCATTTGAGCTTTATCATTCTTGCATTTATTTTCAAAATAATAAAAAATGTTGGAAGTACTTTGGTAATTCCCAACCGTATTTGCTCATCCCTGGGAAACGGTCTAAATTCTGCAAACAAGAGTTTTCCATCAGAAAAATTTGTTGAAATGTTTGTTGAAAAATGCCTGATGGGTGCTACAGGTGAGGCTCAGGCAGGGTGCAGGCAATGCACGGCTGCCTCCCTTCACATGTGCTGAAATAAAATACGGAATAGCAGCGAGATGTCTCCAACTCCCTCAGGGAAAAGCTGCTCAAAAATCCTCAAGAAATTCATCCAGTGACATATTTGGATGCCAGTCTGAAATGCAGAGTTGGATTTGAACTGGTCTGCACCTCTCTCTGTGCATGGATTGTGTTTGCTCTGAAAAAACCAGCGGTGTAACTCTGAGATTTGCGGCACAGCAGTGACCAGGGGTTCAGATTTAATGTCATCCCATTTAAGGAGACGGAAGGATTTTGGAGGGACAGGCAAATCCTGTTGGATAATGCTAAATGTCTCACACAAATGTCTTGATTTTAATATGATGAACAAAATGGGGATTTCCCATGGAGCTACTACTCATTTCATTTTGCAAATCCAGAGCTACATTTCCGAGGGTCAGAATCAGAATGAAAAATCTTGCTCAGTGTCCACCTTTTCTTTATTTCCTCATGGATTTTCTTACAAAGAAACTTGTCACTCTTGGGTTATTGCTAATAATTTCTTTTGTAATACAAAAAAATAACTGCAGGAATACACCCCTAGTGAAAGCCCAAGGAGCTCCCAGCTGTTCCCCAGCACGGCTCCAACAAACATCCTGTTTGTAATGACAGAGTCTGATGACAAGCTCTAAAACCAAAACTGTTACCACAAAATTTAAACATCACAAAGCAACTCCACAA
>VZTZ01010393.1:2021905-2060387 GCA_013400955.1 Drymodes brunneopygia | reverse complement strand
AAATAATAATTAAAAAAAAAACAGTGAAGTTCACGGGGGAGGCAGGAGAAAAAGCAGACCAGCAGGACCCCTTGGCAGAGAGGAGCTGCCCTCCCCTGGTGTCCCCCCTGTCGCCGCCCCGTCTCCCGTGGGTGCGTCCCTGGCTGCGCCCGGCGGGGAAGTGGCGGCGGCGGCTCCGGCTCTGGCTCTTTACGGCGGCCCCGGTGCGGGCCGGCCCACGTGACGGCCGGCGGGGCAGCCCCGGTCCCGGCCGGGATTGGGCGCCTNTTCGGGGAAGGGGCGTCTCAGCCTCTCCCCGGGCCATCCTGACTTTCTCGAGCGGCCCACGGGCCCGCCGAGGATGCGGCGATGCTCGCAGCCTGCCCGATCCGGCCGCGCCCGGGCTCAGCGCGGCTTTGCCGCGATCGGAGAGTTAGTTGAGATAACTCCCACAGCTCTCCGGCCCCTCACCGTCCCGTCGGGGCTGCTCCGCTTCCCGGTGCTCCGCTTTTCCCCGGGGGGAGCAGCAGAGAGAAGTGTCCTCCTCCCTGCAGCCCGCCGGCCGAGTCGCTCTGGCCTTGCGAGGGGGACAGAAAAAACTTTCCCAGTTGTTCCCCGTCGGTGCGAGCCGGGAAGGGACTTCAGAGGGGAAGGAACTCTTAGTCCCAGCAGCCCGCTTACCCGGGTAATTCAGCCGGTTTAACTCTCCTCCGGTACCGGCCAGTGAGGAAATAATTCCATCGTTATCGGGATTTGTCCCCGGGAATTACTGCGCTTTTGCACAAAGTCGCTGTGCCTCTCTCTCCTCCCCAGAGAAACGGGGAAAAAACCCTCGGTGAATCTCGCCCGCCGCTCGCTCCATCCCCGGGCGGACAGAATTTTGTCACCCTCAGGCCTCTACCGACCGGATCGGGCCCTGCTCAGCCCCGGGAGTCCTCCGGTAACGCGGCCCGGCGCTGCCCGCCCGTGCGGTCCCAGCGCCCGGGGGAGCCCGTCCAGCCTGGCCTCCGCAGGGAGCAGCGCTGCGGGAAGGGTGGGAAATTTCAGCTCCAAAATAAACTGGTGCAGGAATGCCAGCTATTTCCCTCGGAATAATGCAACGCAACTGGCTGGAGATGTATTTATTTGCTCGCGAAAGCGGCCGTTTAGGGCTCGCAGGGTATCCCTGTGTCCCTGTGCCCGCGGAGCAAAAGAAGAGAACAAAACCAAAACAACCAATTCCCCCCCAAACAAACAAAGAAAAAAAATTTAAAGGGAGAAAAATAAGGGGGAAAAGATATTTTTTTAAAAAAGGAAGAAAATGAAATTCTTTTAAATGTGAAAAAGCTATAGAAGAAGAAAATAAAATCCCGAGGAAGCCCCAGCCCCGCGGCGGCACGGATAAAACCGTCCCTAAAGAAAACCAGCCCCAAAGCCTTCGTTGCTGTGGCTGAGCCACCGCTGGAGTTTCCTTCGTTTCGTTTCGCGTGGGTTTCCAGTTTTCACAATTTCAAGGTGTTACTTAACTGTAATTTATTATATTTATTTTTTCTTAATACGTACGAACTGCCTTCTCCGATCGCTCCTGGCGTTCAAATAAATGTGAAAACGTTGAAATAAACGAGGCGTTGCCGAATCAGGAGGGATGTACCCGGTGAGCGCGTTCACGGCAGAGAAAATCACCGTGCGCGAAACCTGCCCGCGGACCTGTGGCGTGTCTGTGGCCAGATCCATCCAGCTGTTGAGTTTTTCTATTTAATTTTTTTTAACTAGTTTTTCAGCGCATTTTCTGCTCCGGTGGTGTCGGGGCTGCCGGGCTCTGGCCCCACCGAGGCCGCGGCGAGGAGCGGCGGGTCCAAGGAGCGGCTCCTCCCGCAGCTGCGCCAGCAGCGCCCGCGGGCGCGGAGCAGCTCGGGGCAGGTGCTCCGGCACCGAGGGTTCCAGCATCAGCCGCAGGACTGGCCCCACATCCCCGTCCCCGCTGAGCACCAGACCGGGCTGGTGTCACCCACGCGTGAGGACCGCGGGTAGCGTCCCAAACCCCGTGGTTTGGGGTGTTTGTAGGATTTTGGGCTGCGATCGGTAAAGGGCGCCTGGGGGTGCTCCTGTGAGGAAGGCCCCTGTGGGCGATGCTTTTTATGAAGTGGGAGGGAAGGTGCCAGCGTGGCAGCGGGGGCAGCGGCGATGCCCCATCCGCAGCCCTCGCACTGTGCCCGGGGAAGTCACACCAGAGTGGGGGACACGGGTACCCGGGGCTCCCCCGGGGTTCTCCCGGGGCTCGCTGCCTCACGGAGGGCACCCCGACGTGGCGGCCGCACAGCTCTGCCGAGCTCACGGAGAGGGTGAGATATAAAATCGTAACATGGCACCGGTGCGGGTGATGCCCGGAAACCCCGAATCCTCCCTTCCATCCCCGTCTGGAGGTGGGACAGGCGGGAAGGCCTCTCGGGAGAGGCACCCTGGCGGTGCACGGCCCTTGCCGGGCTCACGGTCCGTTTGTCGGGCCGAGTCGGACCCGGGTCCGCTCTTCCCGGGAGATTCGACCACTTATTTTGAGGGGGTTAGGAAGGGACCGTCCTCTTCCTAAATTCTCCCTGTAGCCCCTCACGGCACCGTCCAGGCACAGCTTGGCTCCGGCTGGGCTCCAGAGGGGCCGGTGCGGCTCGACACGGCCCCGAGGGAGCCCTGCCCCCTCCAGGTGAGGCTCCCCCGGGCCGGGACAGACTGCCCGGCGCCCCGGCCCCTCGGCCCTAATCCTGCTCCGGCTGATTTGTGAGTCCTGCGCGGGCCGGACGCGTGGGAGCGTCCTGCGCCGTCCCGGAGGGGGCTTCTAGCTCCCCCCTCCCCCAAAGAAAAGCCAAGGGGGAAAAAAAAAGAAAAGACAAGTGGAGAGAGAAGGACAGAAATGCTCCCGCTCCTGCTGCACCGGGCAGGGCAGCAGGCTCAGCCCGAGCGTGGAAACTACGGATACCTTTCCCCTCTGCACTGGGAGGTGACAATTAATTGTGTCCCCTTTCCTTCCTCTGCCTCCCCCGTGCTGCAGCATCTTTCCCCGGGACTCAGACGCGTCTCTCAGCCCCCTGCCCTCGGGGATGCCGGGGAGTTTGAGCTCCGACATAAGAATCGAGCTCAGGCCGAGCTCTGCCCTGGATCACCCGCTCAGCCGGCGCCGGGCCTCCTCCGATCCCCCGGTCCCGATCCCTCCCGGTGCAAAGGGAAACCCATCGCGTATTTCTTCCCTGCAGCCCGATGGGCGGCATCGGGCTGCTCCTCGGCTTTACTCCCAGCTCTCAAACGAAAGAACTGCCCGGGAGCACAGCAAGCTCCCAGGAGCTGCTTCCCCTGCCTGTGAATGAGGGAGATGGACAGGAGGGGACCAACAGGACCTGTGAATCCTGCATTCCCTGGTCTCCATTGCCGACACATTCCCAAGCCCACATTCCCCGTCTGTATCCCTCCACCTTCCCCCTAGCCCTTTCCTACCCTCTCTCCAGGGGATGGGCTGGTCCCTGCCCAGGGACAAAGCTCAGAGACCTCCTGCAGTCGAAGCCAGGCTGATTCCAAAGGCAGTGCTGGAGAGAAATGATGGACACAGCCAGAGCCTGTGGGCAAGGACTGAGCTGCCCCAGCCCAGGCAGGCAGGGACAGATGGGTTTTGTGCCTGGAAGAGTAAGGGGATGCCACAGGGCTGTGTCTCAAAAGGGTTAAATAAACAGCAGAGTCTGCCAAAAATATTTATCTCCTGTTATATGCATGTGGCAGTGGCTCTCAGGAAGGAGGGCTGTGATAGAGGTGGGGGAAAATATTTGATTTTTCCCCCTCTTGCTCTGAGATCCTGTTTTCTTCCTTTGCCCATAAGGATTTCATTGGCATGGGAAATAAAAGGTGTCCTGTAGAGATGGTGTTGTTTGCTGTGCCCTACAGATCCTTTATACTGGGCTGCTTTAGTCTCAGCCATTCCTCCAGCCTCTCATGAGCCAAAAATGGCTACACAAATCACCCCTTTTCCTTCGATATTTAAAGGGTATAAAATGCCAACTGCAATGTGCCTCCTAAAAGTGACCTTTGCTTGTGTGGTTTGGACCCAAATTGTTTAAAATTCATTTTCCTTCTAGGTGGATTTAACAGAAGCTCCAAGTTGCAGAGCAGTCAGGAAATCCTCAGGCTGACATGGCAGGCCCAGTGAGAACAGAAATACCCTGCGAGGGATGGACCACATTGGTTTTTTTGCAGATGGGCAACCTGTGATCTCCACGTTTGCTTTATGCAGGGGACTCTGGGAGCTCTAACTTTGCCCCAAGCCCAAAGGACAAAGACTTCCAGCCCAAGGAGGATACACAGACCTGGGAGGACTCGAAGAGGTGAGGGTCTGCCCCCACCTGGGAAGCTGTGCAGGAGTTTTGCCAGGGGCAGGAGCAGTGGGTGACTCAGGACCCAGCCATGTAGGCACACTTGAGGATGCCCTGCATAAACACTGGTGGGGTTGAAGTTGGAGGGCACAGAGAGGCACCAGCCAGGCAAGGAGAGGCAGAAATCTTCTGCACTGTGTAATGGAAACTATTTCCCTGTACAAACTCCAGCCTGGTGGGCTGATGCTGGGCATGTCAGCCTGGTCCTGGCAGAGTTCTGATATCAAACCCCTTCCAGAGCCTTTCCAGCCACGCAGGGTTTTCACCGTGCTCCCCGCTGCCATTATGGGCAATAAATGGGGGAAGAAAAAAAAAAAAAGGGGCTATTTTGGTATATTAACCTCCTTGTGGCCAGGTGAAAGGTTAAATTCACATGATTCATTGGCGGCTGAGAGACAGCACTTTGTTGCTAGGATTTTGGGGAATGCGGAGGGCTCCAGCGAAGGAGTCTCGCTAATCTTTAAGGGAGGGAGCCAGGCTCCTGTCTGACGGCTGCAGGCCCAGCAGCTCTGTGTTTCATTTCAGACTGTCACTCTCCTATCTCTCAGCTCACTCCCAGCTCCAGCTTGCTGCCAGATCTTGGGAACTGTTAACTCAGACAAATTTATAGATGGAAAAAGAACAGTTAGCCATTGTTCCTGGGGTGGGGGAGGGAGGGAAGCGAGGAGCTTCGGCCACCAAAGTCATGATGTAACCTGGTTGTTGCTTGGTTGGGGGAAACGTGCAAAGGATCTTCCTCTTCCCATGCCCGTGCCAGGGAAGGAAATTGGAGCCGTTATGTTACTACTAAATGTTGGGAGGTGCAATACTGGTGCCCAAGTAATTTGGAGATATTTGTACAGTGTTTCCATAAGGTGGAATCTCCCAGCTGGACATCTCTGGGGTATGAGCTCATTTTCTTAATCTCAAGTCTTGTGATACTGGGTGTTTTTCCTTAAAGCTCCAGGCTCTGGAGTAATGAGCTCTAATATCAACAGCAGTGTTCTCATAAACAGAGCCCCTCACTCTGTGGGATGCTGAGAGGAAACTGGAAATGGGGAGACCTCAAGGATTAAAAAAGAAAAATCCATCTGGCAAATAGGGAGACCCTCAGGTTTATTGTTCCTTAGGAGTCCAATGACTTTGAGAAAGCATTGCTGATTTCATCTACCTGGGAGAAAAGAGGGAGACTGAGCAGTTGTTGTCTGGCTGGTGCTGCGCCCCTGCTCTCTGGCTGGATTAACTTCCAACCAGCCTTCCTGGTGGAAAAACCTTAATTTTTCAATGCAGCATTAAACCCCTTACCATGAAAATGAGACAGCATTCACACACCTTAAGGTTTGCTTTACAGATTCTGGATTGCCTGTGGCTCCTGAACTTGGGTCTCTTTTGGAGGTTTGCCTTCCCAAACTACCCAAAGAACAGAGGTGCAGCTTTTGGGGGTGTTCACCCCTTACACAAACCTCCCTGCACCTGCACCTGTGTTACCTTCCTCATGGTTTCTATAGCCTTTGCCCATCTGGAATCATTCCTGGTCCTTTGTGCTTGCTCACTTAGTGGGAAGCATGAGAAGGGTCTGCAGGTGAATCTACCTGGCCACTTCTGCATGTAGCTCAGGACAGGAGTCCCTGCATCACAGTGGCATGAATCAATTGTGGTTTTTATTGCTGCTTTGAATCCAAATCTCCACTTTTTCAATCCTTATGTATGTGTACAGAGTAGAAGGAAGCAAGAAATTTTTGATTTAAAAAATAAGTAGTGATAAGTTATGCCCTTAGTAAATCCAACCACTTGAGAATCTGGCTGCACAGAAGGTGGTTTCTTCTTCCAAGGTCTGAAGGTTTGCAGAAGTCTGTTGTTTTAATCAGGAGACTGCATGGATTTGATTCTGAAGGCCTAGAATAGGGCATGGCCCCAAAACACGACTCTGCCTCATTTTACTTACTGGAGTTTTATTTAACTCTGCACTAACAGGGACAGAATTTCACATCTTATGGAATGTCTGCCCTAAATCACCCATGATATTAATGCTTGTTTTCTGCTTTATTCAGTACCTGTAACTAGAAGCACTTCTTTTTTTCCCATTTCAGGCTTGATGTGAAGTTTCAAAAGCCCAGCATTGCAAAGATGTGCACTGCCAAATACAGGCCTGAATGAACCTCTAGTGGAGTTCTGCCAGTGAGGTTGATACAGGTGCCCTAGGGATGAATTTGGGACACTGTCTGCATTAAGGGATACTTTTCATTTTGCATCTCTCTCCTCGTGTGTTTTATGGGTCTAAAAATAATTTTCATGAGCGGGGAAATGGCACTGTGACATCTCATGAGCAAGGTACTGAGAGGATGTGACAAATGAATGGTGGAGCCTTTTCTACCTATTAGAACTGCATTTAATTCTCCCTGCCTGGCTTTGCTGTGCTTCATTTGAATATCCCCATGCCCAATATTCTTCCTGCCCTCACCCACTGCAGGCTGTGCTTTCCTTTCCTCTCAGATGTGTCAGTTCTGCCACGTCTGAACTGCCTTGGTTTGGGTCAGCAAATCTCCTCCACCTCATGGACCTTCCCTTCCCACTCCTCTCTGCCTCTTTGGCTGAGTCCCTGACCTCTCCCAGCCTCGTTTTTCACCTTCTCAACAACCTCTCAGGCCTCACCAGCTGCATTTTTCACCTGCTTTGGCATGAAAACATGGCTCCAATCAGTTGGAGAGGTGGCATGGAGAGGGAGAGGTGAAGAGGCAGATGCTTTGGCCAGAGTGGGGAGCAAAGCACTTCTTTGTCTCTGTGGGCTGCCCAAGAGGTGCAGTGGCATCCATGGTTGAAAGTTCTGGAGCTGGGGAAGTGAGAGATGAAAGATTTTTATTACTTTTGGAAATAGGAAGTCAAGCCAGAACCTGGGCTTTGCACCATGAGAGTTTTAGGCCTGGATCACAGCTGGTCCTGCCCAGCTGCTCTCTCCCAGCCCAGTGGAAGCCCACCAGAGCTGTGGCCAGGGAGAACACGGCAAAGGGCCACTCACAATCTCCTGATTGCTCTTGAGATTCCACAGGAACAGCCTGAGCAAAGCCATGTGTTACCAGAAACCTCTGGAACGGTTTTCAGAGAGCAAAGATATGCAGAAGCAGAAGTCCTGGCAAGCTTTCATTCAGTTCCCCACGGAAGGGAAGGAAATTATGAGCCTGTATATCCCATCTGACTGTACCCAGGCCAGTCTCTAGGTAGAGTTTAACCATTGTCCAGCTCTTCCAAACCTTCAGCCTCACATCTGGTCAGCTGGTCCCTTCCTGCAGCCAAAAGCTGGGGGTCTTCCTTTCAGGGGTCATTGGCCAATCTGCATACAATTGGTGCTGTGGGTTGAAACAGAGGTCACCATTGAAGTCGTGTGTTGCCAAGAGTTGTTTGATCAAACAGAATTTACAGACCAGGACAGTTATTGACAGAGCTGGCAAAAGAGATGCTCCAGTGATTTACAGTCCAGGTGTGTTGTCAGAGCAACATATTTACCTGAGATCCCAAGAATTGTTAAAATTTAATCCCTAGAGATCTTCTCTGCAGTCCCTTGAAGGGTCACACCTCCAGGACCGTTTGAAGTCACCATGCAAATAGCCCAAAGTTTAGGAACTTCCAGGGGAAATAAGACCAGATATAGTGGCTTAAAATGGTTTTAATGAGTATAAAATTGGAGAGGTAAGCTGATATGTGATGCCCCTACCCTTAACCCAAATGTACAATTCTCCACAATAAAACTCTTTGGATATATACACATTAGTCAGGATTATCTCTGAATGTCTAGCAGGCTAAGAATATGGATCCTGGAGATGTCAGCAGGAGGATTCATTGGAGGAGATGGCAAGTGCTTGGAAATGGGAAATGTATTCTCTTATAAACACAGCCTGCACTGGGGCTGACCTTAAGGCTGAACAGAATTGGCTGGAGAGACGGGGAAGGCAGGGAAGGAAAACAGAGTTTGTGCATAAATATCTCCATTTTTTTGCAAAAAAACTCCTTATTGAGGTCTCTGTAAATTCTCTTTGTGTTCCAAATTAGGGGAACTCTCACCATCAAAGCTGAGACCACTGAAAAGGCAATGTCAAATCGGCCCAAGCTTACTTTTTCCTGGTGAGACAGATTTTGTAGGATTTGGGGGTATGTGATGTGACTTCTTGAGGGATTCCCCCTCTGCTGGAGCTTCCACAAGGTCAAAGCACTCCACATGTCTCGTCCTACAAACCAGATTACTTGTTCCTGTCTCTTAACTCTTACTTTTCATTTCAACCCTTGGATATCAGAGTTCATGTGTTTGAGTGAGTTCTTGAACTCAAAGTAAAAGGTGCTGAACTCCAAGCTCCTCTGCGAGTGCTTGGGCTGGTTTACCCCTTATTGCAGCCTCTCCTTGCTCCCTGCTTTGCCTACTGAGCAAAATGAGAGGAGCTAGCACCGAGTATGAAAGGAACTCAGCGAGCCAACATTGACTCCTAGCTCATATCTATTAGCTGTAAATTACTTTAACATGAGTGACATCACACTTGACTCTTGGTAAAACAGTGTTAAGTTAGTGGGTAATAAAACAGCTTGACACTAATGATGGGTTCTGTGTGATAAATTACTGTCAGTGATCAGATAAGGGTTCTTGAGACTAACCTTGAACTAAATCTATTTTGTTGCTACATCTTGTGTGCAGCGTTCCACTTCTCACTGCGGGGATTAAAGGGCTCAGAGCCCAATCCTGGGCTGAGCTCGGGGCTGGAGGGGCAGCCTGTGAGCAGGAGCATTTCCAGAAGCTGCTTCCAAGCATCAGGCTGCTCCCACGAGTGGAGCAGGGAGGGTTTGGCCCCAGCCTTGAGAGCAGCATCCAGCTCCATGGGCCCCATGGTCACTCAGATGCTGGAACAGTTTCCAGCGGTGACTTCAGTATTCAAATCTCTGCTATTTTTCATAAACAAACAAATAAACAAAAAGAAAAAGCATTACACAACTAAGGGGTGAATCCTGAATGTTCCATTTTTTGGTGAGTTTCATGTGATGGATTTCAGTATGGAATATTTTTTTGACCTGTGCATTAGGTCTGTCCTGCAAACTGTGGATGTCGATGACCTCAGTGAGAATGGAGAATGCTCAGCAGCTGCCTGGATCAGGTCCTCATTCAAAGAACTTGTTTTACTTGCAAAACTTTGGGAGAAAGCTTTATACCCAAGAACTGGGAGCTGGCCAAAGTCAATGTAAAGCATGGGATTTTGAATATTTTTTTGCATGTATTTTCTTTGGACTCTAACCAGGGTGCTGCTTAGAAAAGGCTTCCCAAAAATTGTTTTACATTGTTATTGTTATTTGAGGCTCTGTTTTCATTTATCATTCAGGTAAGATGCCTGGGAGATGGTTTTTCCTACTACTTCTTGTGTAAACCATTGTATTAAAATGTTTACCATCGTTCATTTTCATGGATAATCACTGTTTTCCTGGCCTGTTTATTGCCTGGAATCATCCTGGAATACTTGTCTGTTACAAATGGCTGCAACAAAGAGGAGTTTTCACTGTGCACATCCAGATACCTCATTAATTTGTGATTATGGCAGAGCTCATATTAAGATGCACTGTTTTTAATGCAAGTTGCAATTAATTTTGGAGAGGAGAGCCCTTGAGAGGGTGGCTGCAGTGCAAGAGAGAGGAGAGTGGGGAAAACGGCTGGATCTGTCTGGGTCTTCCAAGAAACAGACTCTGCTGAAGCAGGAAACCTCATTAGTGATACAGTGAACTGCTCCTGCTCTCCATTCTGTGCTAGAAAACAAAATATTTGTTGGTGCTTCCAACTGAGCAGTCAAGTAATGAAGAGCCTAGAGACATCATTTAAGTCAAATTATTAATTAGTCCCTATATTAGTCTATGGGCAATGGTTAGTTCTGCACAAAGGGCAGACTCAAGGATGGAGATGATGGCTGGGCTCTCTCTGTGCCCCTGATCCCTGCTCTCAGGGCAGGTGGCACAGGAGCAGAGGCTGGAGAAGCCATGGGAATTTCTGCAAAACATCTCCAGTGAAGCAAAATCTATTTCGTTCCATGCTCTTCTCCCATTGAATCCCATTTTTCTCAGAATTTTCTTGGCTGTTCAGTTCCACTTGAAAGGAGTGGGCCTTTTTCTGCATGATTCAATGCAAAAATAATTTCTCTTGGCTTTTTGTTTGTTTGTTCATTTGTGTTCCTTCCCATCCTGTATCTCCATTCCCTCTGGAAAAAAAAAAAAGAAGGTAAGGAAAGAGAAGGAAAGTAACACTTCTGCTTGGAACAAAAGGGAGGAGCCTGTGTGGGAGATGTCAAATGGAGGAGAAAATCCCTGGACTTTTTCCAGAAACCCCCATCCACTTGAGCTGTGGATACAATCAGTTTATCAAAACACCCTCTGGTGCATTGCTGGGAGGGAGTGGAGTCGTCCCTCCATTGGGAAAGGTTTTTAAATGGTCCCTTGGGTTTATAGAGCAGAGGTGAGGTTCTCATCTCTGTCACAGCCCCTGCATGCAAAGCAGAAAGGTGCAAGGGGACACAGAGAGCAGCTGGCACAATGTGCCTCGATGGAGCTGGGAGGAGGTTTGGGTGTGGGGACCCTGGGGACACTGGGGACACTGGGGACAGTGAGGACACTGGCACTGTTTGCTGACTCTCTGTGGAGCTGAAGCCCTGCTCCCTCCTGCTGTCCCTCCCAAACCTTGATGGGTCCTTCCTCTCCCTCCTCTCCCCTCTGCTCCCCAGCCAGATGCTGTCCCGAGGGGAGAAGCCCAGAGCTCCCTTGGTCACTGATGATTTGCTCTCACCAGCACTGAGGACCAGCTTGCAGCTCATCCATCCTCCCACCACTCAGTGCTGGCCTAGGTTCCTGCAGTGAGGATTTGGGGGGCACTGGAGTTGTGGAATCCTCACTGGGAGCTGGTCTGCACCCCAGACTCGCCTGCTTGGAGTGGGGGAGGCACGCCAGCAACATTTGGGCAAGATCTGCAGGCATAGCCAGAGCTGAGGAATTCTTCTTTCTTCCATTCCACCCTTTGATTTGTTGAGCACAACTGGGGGGCACAGATTTTACATCCCTGCATCTGACAGAGCAGCCCATGAATGTGTCACACACATGCTGACAGACGTGTCCGGGCTTAAACGCTTTTGTCTCCAACATGATCCTTTTTATTCCCTTTTCTTTCCCTTCTCTTCCTTCCCCTCCCAGACATAACTTAGCCCAACCGAGCAGAGACACTGCCACTACCATGATGTAGGAAAGAAACAATCCCTGGATGGAGCAGCAGGCAGGCTCCAAGCTGCTTATCCAGCAGATGCATGAGCAGGAAATGCAATCTCATGTCCAATTTCTCATACCTTCCCCATGACTGCTGCACTCACAGAGCACATGCAGCCCAGCGATACGCTGTGCAGAGTGGTTTTGGTGTGAGATTTTCCCCTTCTCCTGCTCCAAACCAGGCACTTTTTCTGGGAGGGATGAGGGCTCTGGAGAGGTGCTGATTTGGCTGAGATGGGAAATACCCGTGGGCTTACGTAAAACAGCCCAGGCACTGGGGATGGAGCCGTGCCCACGTTTGCTTTGCTAATTAAGCTTAGCTTGGGCTCAGAGGGACTTGTTTTGGAGGGGTAAGTGAGATGAGATGGAGCAGAGCCCAAACGCTCTTGCTGCTCTACCGAGCTGCCTCTGGGGCTCAGGGAGGTATTTTTCTTATCCTTTTGGACCTGGATCTGGCCTCTCTTTCCCCAGAAGCACCCTGAGTCCATCAAGCAGTGAAAACACTTGATGTCATGACTTCTCAAGGCACGAGCAGGACCTCCTGTCCCAGACAGCCCAACCTCTCCCCAGCCAGCCTTATCCGAAAGACAGAGCAAGGAGAAGTGGCCAGAGTTCCACAACAGCAATGCCCCTCAGTATTGCTGGATTTGTGCCAGGAAAATGTTAATTATCCCCATCTCCAGCTCGACAGGAGCTTCAGGTCAGGGACCCGAGCTGCATTCTTCACAAGCTGCTCCCCTGCTTTGCAAGGGGAGCTTTTCAAGGAGCAGTAAAAAATATCTTGGTTTGTTGGGGACTCTAATGTGGTCTGGACAGAGCAGCATGAGGCAGCACTTTAAGAAGCAAACCAGGAGCAGTTTCCATGCTGGGATCTTTGTGTAAAACACCCTTTGGGGTTGATGCTGTGCTTCCCTGACCTCTCCAACATCCAGTTTCAGCAAAAATATTTTTACCAACCTAATATTTTTTTCCCTTACTATACCGTGCCATAGAAAAAAAAAGATTGAGTGAGTAGTCTAATCCAAATGAAATTCCTCTGGCAACAAGAGCAGGAGAGCAAGGATTGTGCCCTGAAACACAGCACTGTGCAAGGCTGCAATAAAAAAATCATTGAGAACTGTGGGAAAGATGAGTTCAAAGTTTTAGAGAAATCCCACCTGGGTGTGTTTGTGTGGGAACACCTATTTCTGCATGTCAGCACCACTTGCACAAGAAAAATTTAGCAAAGCTAAGCCTTGACCACTGTTTTAAAACCTCATTTCTGCAGTTTAACCCACATGGTGAGGTTTTTTTTCCTGAGTAGAGTTCACCGTGCTTTAAAAAGCTGCCCACAAATTTAATAATTATCATGACAAAGTTTCTACATTCTTGCCCAGATTCCAGGGTTTTCCTCTGAGCTGGCTGGCCATACTGTAAAAGTTGGTCATAAATTTCTGTCTTTGGTATAATAAAAGCAATGTTTATATTCTTGACAGAATGCATTTGTGAACTTACAGTCATTAGAGATGTAAACTGAAGGCAAGAAGATAACCTCTCTCCCAAATGTTCTATTTATTTCTGCAAAGTAATTTGTATGATTTATCTTATAGACTAAGGTTTATGGTTCACTTTGAACTCCAGGTTCTTAACTCAGCAATTGCCTGTTTGGGCTGAAGCGTGTAAGTGATGGCATGACCCAAAGTGCTAGATGAAAGGAAAAAGACAAAAACAAGGCAGGCTTCTGGGATTTTAACCATCATTTCTATATTCCATTGACATCCCTGGGTTAAATATTTTCCTTTGGAGGCCAATATGATCATTCCATGTGCGTGCCATATCTCCTGGTGACAAGGCAGAGCACGGAGCTCGGGCACCTCCAGTGAGCCACGCCAGGATGTGTCCAGCCGGGAATGCCAGGGGGGTCAAACCCTGGCTTCAGTCAGAACCCCCAGTTTACAAACATCCACAAGCATTAAAGCATCATCTATTCTGTGATTCAGGAAAGAAGAATTTGATGTGGCCCTGTGTGCTGCTGTTGTGCTGGGCTGGAAAGTCCACGCTGTTTGAAGCCCATGCTTTTTTAAAGCCCGCGTTTTTTAAATAGGCTCCTAAGTCCAGCTTGCAGGAGGTAATATTTAATGCTGAACACACACAATCTTCCTGACTTTGCAAAGTCTGAAAAGAAGCTGTGTCCTGCCCCATTCATCCAACACCAGCCAGCAAAAACTTGTTGATATAGCAGGAAAGCTCCTGCAGCACTAAGGTTTGGGGCAGATGGTCCAGAGCAGCCCTGGGGGTCTGCAAAGCTCAGCACAGAGCAGTGACCCCAAGTTTCTGTTTGGTTTTGCATTTTTGTCACCTTTTTATAAGTAATGCCTCATTCTGATGCCTTGTGAGAAGGCAGTGGATGTGCTGTGCTAAAATATTCAAGGTTGGTTTAACTCTGCCCACCCCTGAGTGTCTTTCTGTAAACAGCAGTGACATCCTCAGGGAGAATTGCTGCAGGCAGTGTCAGACCTGGTTCCCACCAGGCTGTGGGTGCTGAGCGCAGCTCCTGGGGAAATGTTTGTTTTCATTCAGCCCAAATTTTAGCAGATTCCCGATGGAAGAATGTGATTAAACACAGCTCATTTCTCAGCATCTCCACCAGTGCCATCAGAAAGGATGAAGCAATTTCTCCATCACTTCACCTGGCAAAAACGTAAGAGACTCAAGTGTATATCATGATATTTATCATTTCTTTTTTAATAAGTGAGAAAACCTGGAGTAGGAGGAAAATTATCATTCCCAGACCTGGCTGGAAGGTGGAGTTTATATTCCGTAGGAAACTTGGATTATTCAAACCATTTTTCATTCCAAATCAGTGTCAAAAAGTCACCTCTCCTCCAAGAACAGCTCATAAACTGGAAATTTTGAACATTTTCCATTGAGAAACATCTGAACAGGTCAATAATGGAATAATATATATCATATATAGATATGAGATATAGATATGAAATATACACCAAAATAAAACCACGAAAGTCAAACTATTCATTTTGTTGCATTCCTCCTGCCTGCTCTCAGAGCAATGGGGCGTCTTCATGTTTTCAAGATGACTAAAAACAAGAACAGCTGACTTTATAGGCAGATTATTGTGCTTTGTAAAATAATCATGTGAATTTTTAGTTGCCCTGGGCAGGTCCAATATAGGAGAGTGAGATGGTTTTCAGAGCTATGGGTAAATTTGGGTTTTAGTTATAAAACTATGGGTAAATTTGGATTTCAGTGTGCATGGAGGGTGTTCAGCCACCAAACACACCCAGGGGGCAGGAACAACTCCATCCTCTCCAAAATGGTGCCATAATTTTGTTTAACACCAGCACTTGTTTTATCTGGTTGTGGTTTTATCTGGTGGCACTGGTGGTAATTCCAGTCAGGGGGACTGTCAGGGTGCCTGCAGAAATCCCTTCTGGACGTTGGAGGTTTTGGCCCCTGGCTCTCACCAGATTAACAGGAAAAGATGCTCTTTGTACCAGATAGGCAGCAGGGCTGGAAGTTATTGAAGCCATTTAATCTCCTAATTGTTCTCTCATGAATTACCTGCCCTGCTGGGCATTTCTGCTGTCCAATCCAGCTGAATGTGATTTCTGAGAGCGAGGAAGAGCTGTGTGCTAAGTGCTGCCTATATTTTGGTGCATTTAGTTATCAATACGTGGAATTCTGTCCAGTCCTGGACATGAAAAATTCGTATCTTATCTGGCCTCTGCCAGGTCAACATTACTCACAATTCAGACACCATTTACTCTGCAGGGCTGAGACCCGTGTGATGCCTGGCTCTGACCAGTACAATTATTCACTTACTCCTGAGAACACCATAATTAATCAGAAATACATGTTAACACCCTGTCTTCTCTCCCCTGCCTCCATCAAAAGTCCCCACCAGCCACCCAGCTTCTGAAAACCACCGGATTAAGCCCTTACTGAAGTTAATGGGAAAAAGCTCAGCAGGAATTCATCATGCTGGGGGTCAGCCTTCTGCTTTTCCTTGTCTCCCAAGGTAGGCAGAAAGCCTGGAGAGTGGGAGCAGGGTTAGGAGCTACCAGCTGCCTGTGTCTGGTATTTGCTGTGCTGGATGTGGCCAGTGCTTGCTGTGTAGAAGTGAAACAGAAACTTCCCTGGAACTGGGCTAATTGGAGGCAGGGTTTGATACTGAAGCTGATGTCGTGTCAATAAGTTATTATAGAGTACAATAAAAGTTGTGATGGGAAGGTGGTAACACACAGTTCTTTGCTGGTGTAAAAAATACACTTTTTTTTGGTGATAGGCATAATCCACTGATGACAAAAATCACGCTTCAGAGTTTTGCAACTGCTGTAGCACCTAAAGTGTTACTCAGTGATTAACAGGGCTGGCAAAAAGGTCACCTGCAGGCACCCCAGGGGGTCCTGGCTCAAGGACACCCATTCCTGCCCCAGGGATCATCTCCCACCCAATTTCTTCAGCTCTTGCAGGAAAACCACCCCAAAGCAGGGGGTGACTGAGGTGCCCCCTCCTCAGGAGCACAGGCTGTCCTGCCCACATTCCTCTTAGCACATGCATTTAACCTGAAACATGGAAAATAAGAGGCAGGACCTGGCCCCAGCGCTGGGCTGTTGGGAGCCAGTGCAGGCGGGAGCAGAGTGTACAATGGACCATCTGTTTCCCTCTGTTTTTATTCCCAGATTGGATCAGCTGGGCTAAAGGAAAAGAGAGAGAGATGGAGCACCAGCACTGCAGCCCTGCACGAGGGGCAGAGGCACTGGGGTGGTGCAGAACTGAAACAGCCTCTTGCAGAGACAAATGGAATGGAGACAGTTCACCAGAAACCAGGAAAAATGAGAAATCCCCCCAAACACTGAGTGTTGCTTTCATTTTAGACAGCTGATTTACCCCAGCTCTGGATGATACTGAGTTTTCTATAAATCTCAGGCTGCTTCTCTGAGGTAGGGTTGTAACTCCTGAAATTGTGCCCACTTGCCCCAAAATGTCTCTGAGCAGGGCTGGGGAAGGGCTCTCCCTGGCTCCCCACACAGCAGGCTGTGACTTGGTGCTCCACATGGGAATAATTTCCTCAGTGTCAGAGAAACGACTGGTGGCCTTGATGTTAAGCACATGATTAAATGCTTTGCTCTTATAAGACTCGAATATATAAATAGTCACAGGTTGCAAGGTGCATGAGGATAAAAACGGGCAGGGTTCAGAGCCTTCTATGGGGTTATCCTGTGCATCAGCAAAGCTTCTCTCTCCTGGGTCAGGCATCAAAATGGACGTAATTCTTGCTGGCAAAGCACCGTTTTTGGGCGGGGCAGGCACTTGCCGCTGCCCAGTGTATATTTGCTTTATACCTGAGCTGTGAGGATGCAGGAGCTGGGCACCAAACGGGATGAATCTGCCCGGAGCTCTTGCTCCCCCAGCAGAGCTGTTGGTGGCGAGCCGGGGGTGACCCTGGGGCCATCCCCGCGGCCCCTGCCCTGCTCCCACCCCACGGGTGTCTCCGCACCCGCCCCGGGGCTGATAAGGGGAAGGCGATTGCTGTTTTCTCTCTTTGGGGCTGACCCGCAGCTGACCCTGCTCTTGACAGGTCACGCTGCAGAGCTGGCGAGGCCGCCGGGTCCCGGGGCTGGCACTGCGGGGACAGAGGGACAGGAGCACGGTGGGGCTGTCCCAGACTCGGGGATGTCCCTCCGGGGGTTTCAGCGTGCAGAGAATTTGAGAACCTGGGGCTGCTCGCTCCTCATGTGTGCACCTTTCCCACTCACGTGTGGGTGTTACTGGCATCCTGCAGCCTCTCCCGAGCACTCACCCCTCTTTGAGGGGTATTTCAATCAAAAAAACCCCACAGGTTCACAACATCCTGGCAGAAACCCACTAATTTTGGGTCTTAGTGGACATCTCGCTACACTCAGAGGGTGAGGCTGGGTGAGAGCCACCCTGTGGGGCACAAAGCTGCACCCTACAGAAAATTCCTGCCCAATTTGGAGGCAGGAGCCCCCAGTGCTGTAGAAGAACCCAAACATCTCCCCTGGGATCATGGAGAGGGGCCCCTCACTGTGTCTCAGCCACACGAACACTTCTCAACACCTTTGAATGCCTGAAACATCAGAGTTTGCCATTTCAAGCTCTTCTTGGCAGCCACAAGGTATAAAAGATGATAACAAATAAAAGCTGAGATAATTGCACAATCACATAACTCCAGGAGTAGTGGAAAAGAAAAAATAAAAAGAGAAACACTTGTTGCGAGATTTGGGGTTTTATCATCAGAGTTGGAATCGTTATCATTAAAAGCAAATATTGCAGAGCAGAAATATCTCTGTTATAAAGTCAGATGGGAATTTTGCCCTAAAAATACCTGGCATTTCTTTTACCTGTAGTGTGGGAGAACCTCTGGACCTGAGCTGTAAATGTGTGAGGTGCCCTATAAACAAATAATATCAATATCTCCTTTGTGGTATCTATACCCTGCATAACACAACAGAAATTAAAGCCTTTGCAAAAGAGGGTGAGGAAGCACAAAGAGATTATAAAACGTGCAGAAGAACTCGCTGGGAGAGACATGAGTGAATTATCATTAATATCGTTTTAATATCGTTCCTCTTAGAGACACAAACTATTTAAATATGTATTTTGAATGCAGCCAAGTAATACAAAGGCGACATAGCGAAGTGATTTTAAATAAACAAGTAATAATATAAATAGCTTGGATATATCAATAATGAAAGCACAACAAAAAGGCTCACTGAAATGAAGGTATTGATGGCAATACCATCATGCGTTTTGCACAATGGTGAATATAATAGAAATGCTAACACTTATTAGTAGCATAGAGAGATTTGCAGGAATACTGTTTGGGGGCCAGGAGGTTATTCATTTCAGAGCTTTTGATTGTCCAACTCCTTCAGAAAAATGACACACTTTCATTTCAGCTCCTGACAATTGCATATGCTCTTTTTTTTTTCATAAAAAATAATCTCATTCATGTTTTCAGAAATGTTTTTTTCCTGTAAGTGCTTCAAACAAACTTTCACAAATAATCCCTCATTTTGGCTTGTATTGCTCTGATAAATCACTGAAACAACACTCTAAATTATTGGAATCAGGTTGACTCCAGGAGTTTAACATTTAGAATCGAGATAAGAACCAAAAAGTCACCGAAGGCAACTTTGAGTCCAAGAGTAGAACCAAGGAAAATCTGTAAAGGGAGTGTGGAGTTAATGGAAACACCACTTGAAATATTTACCTTGTCACTTAACAGCATTTTCCCTATAGTTTTTTTTTGCATGTCTAGATAAATACCAACCTCTCTGGCTAACGACCTGTTCCAGAGCTTATCTCCTCCAGCAACCCTGTGTCCTTGGATCTGTGATCCTGCTGCCTTTGGACCCCCTGTGCACACTCCTGTGCATGCTGTGGGAGGGCAGGGGGCTGTCCTGCCTCTCCCAGGATTACATTTATGGCCACCCCAGCTGGGTGCAGCCCAGGGACCCCCAGCCCTCGGTGGTGGGATGATGGGGGCAGCTGGGCAGGGGACCATGGAGTGACCCAGGGGTCTGCCTGCCCCTCGCTCCTCTCCATCCCTGGGCTGCCTCTGGAAGGAGGGGAGGCTGTGTCAGGCAGCTGCCGGCAGCGTGGCTGCTCCTCTCCAGCTGAGCCACCCCATGTGAGCTCCAGGCGGGCGCTCAGCCCTGGGTTTTGCCCGATGAGAGGTTTCTCCCAGCCATATCCTTTCATGACCCCATTTCCGAGGCTTCCCCCGCACCCAGGAACATGTGTGCCCCTGCTTGGGGCTTGGGAGGAACCCACTGACTTATTTGAACCAGATCGAGAGGGTGTGAGTGGATTAGGGGAGAATGTAAAGAGGCTCTGCTCAGGCTGCAGCTGTCCTTCGTATGGGACCCCATGGAAAATGCAAGAACTGCCGTCTGTTCCTGCCTTTGAGCCATCCCAAAAACGATGCAGCTGGAGGCACCCATGGAAACCTCACAGCCTGCAGGTGGTAGGTGCCCATCATACCCTCTGCGCTGCTCTGACTCCAAGGAAACATAACCTAACATCATTTCCTGGCATCTGGGAAGCCTGAACCCATATCTATTCCTGCCCTCTGCTTTTTATAAATTAGTTCCCAGCATCAAAATGTGTGTTCAGAACTTTCCAAACACTTTATTTATCCAAAGGATCACGCAGGAATAATCAATCCCCTGAGCATCTGGTTTCCTTTGATTTCTTTTCGGTTTTTCCCCCCCCTCTAATCTGGAAACCTGCTGGGGAACCAGCGGGAGACGTGTATGATACTGAGAGACTTCATTTATGGGGTTTATTCAGTAAAAGCTCTTCCAAAAGCATCCTGCTGCTAGAGGCAACAGCCAAGCAAGGAGAGAAAGAGAAGGGAAGGAGGCTGGGCAGGGAAGAGATGCTCATCTGAGGTGGTGGGCTGAGAACAAGGATGGATGTAGAGGAGAAATTGAGGACACCAAAGGTGGCTGAGGACAAGGGTTGTGCATGGACAAGGAGAAGCTGAAAGGTGAGCACTGGGAGGGACACACAGGCAGAAGGGTGGGGAGGAAATCACTGAGTGATAACAGGGTTTTCCATTACAACCCTGATGCACACAGTGTGGGTCGAAATGATACTTAAAGCACTGGAGAGTCCATGGATGGGGCAGGTTTTTGGTCCACAGCAAATGTGGCTGCTCGGGCTTGGTGAGCTCATAGAATTTTTCTGCCAAAGTTGCACAAAAAGAGCTCTATTATGATGACAGCATCTTTTTCAAATTTAGCTGATTTTACTTCGAAAGTGGATTGGGATAAGCCAGAAAAATGCCATCATGAGTATGGAATGAGCATCCGTGCAGGGTGCTTGTCGTTTCAGATGATATAAACACCAAGGTTTGTGCTGGTGTTAAAGAAAAGTCCCTTCTTGGGACTATGGTCTTTCCACCTTGAGGAGATGGAAATGCCTCTTAAAATCTTGTCCCAGCCGAGTCACTGGGTGTCTGACCCAGAGTTACCCCGGGCAATGGAACTGCCCCACACCCAGCCCTGCCCCAGCACATCATCCTGCCTCATCCTGTCCCATTAATTGGCTCTACTTGGGCAGGATCCATCAGACCAACGCTTCTGAAGGTTAAAAAGCAGAAGTCCCACCCACCCCCTCCAGCTCAAGGGCTTTCACCCCGTTTTCTTGGAAGGTCGATCTCGGTGAAATGACTCCCATTCAGCCGTAAAATAAATACGCGTGTAAACCGACGGGGCACACTTCAGACTTTGAACCGCAGAGCCGGGGAGCCCGCACCGGTGTTTTCACAAGCTCACGATTGAGCTCTAGCCCTTTGTAAACTTTTACTGGATTGCCTTGGACGTGGCAGAAGCAAACAGTCTGCCTCAGCAATTGCAAACACGCGGGGAGGCTGCGGCGGCGGCCGGGGAGCCGTGCATGGCACCGCCAGACACGGGGCCGGTGACTCACGCCCTCCCCCGGCCATAAACCCCCAGGGACTGGTAGGAATTGCATCCTGGCGGGGCTGGGACCGGGACTGGGGCCTTCGGAGCAGCTCCACCGAGAGGGCATCTGGGCGATGCTGCTGCTCCCCGCGCTGCCTTATTGACCGCTTAAATCCTCTGCAGATCAAAGCGGGGCTGAGAGTTTCTTCCTAATGTTGCTTGAACTACACTGACCTTTTCCTCTGGAACCTCTGTTAACTCCTGCCCATTACTCATTGTAAACAAAAGGGAGATCCAAAGGGTTTCCAGCGGCCGAGATGGATGGGAAATGTTAGGAAGCTGGTGAAGGATGCTCGGGCAGATGACATGATTTAGGGAACGCAAGGAATTCAGACCCACACGGGCTGGCAGCCCCACTCCCCATTGTGGCACCTTTAACTTTGTCCACGTCTCATGCAGAAAGGGCTTAGAAACCGTGATGAGCTAAAATGCTGGAGTGGCTCAAACATGAACTTTATAACTCGGTCGTGGGTCGGACTGAAGGTGATCCCAGCCCTGCTGAGCACATGCCAGTGCCATGGCATGGTTTGCAGCTATATCTGACAAAATCATGCCATCAGGCTGGAGGGACCTTGAACTCTGGAGCAGCTCTGCTTGAAGCTTTGAACTTTGTGGCTTGTCTCTGCTTCCAACACAAATGCTGTGCTGCCATATGGATACTTGGCACCACGGTTTATCCTCTCCTTTCATATCTTATCCTCTTTGGGAAGTCCTCTGGTAATACCTCACATGTTCTTTTCATTGGGAAGACCATGTGTACAGGCTTGCAACGACATTAAACCCCATCATGGTCCATTACTCTTGTCGTAAAAATGTCTTTTTTCACATAATGCATCAGAAATATCTGTTTAAACTTCAGGGATGTTTCTGCACACACTGCAGGGGGGAGAAACAGCAATGCACCCAACTCCCCACACATGACTCTGTGGTCATCCTGCAGCATGGAGGAGACAGCTGTTGATGGACAGCAGCCACAGCCAGTCCTGGACTGGGACCCAGATTCTCCTGAGCCCTTCCTAGTGGCCAGGAAAGTGCTGGGAACAGAGAGTGAAGTGAGTTTTGTGTGCAATGGCTTCTCACGTTCATATTCAGGTATGTGACTCTTCAGACAGTTCAGATCAATTCTTCACCCCCTGCAGTGAACTGATGTCGAGCTGAGCCTGGCAGGCTGGGCTCCTGCCTGCTTGTCCTGCCTGCAAAATCTTTATGCAGGAGGACTGGGAGTGACCTCCTGGAGCAAGCATCCTTCTGGCCACCTCCAGCAGCGCTGTTTCCCGGTTTGGATTTGAGCAGGCTTTGCCTTTCCCTGGCCGTGCCCCCACCCACTGCCTGTGCTGAGCCCTTTATCTGCCCTGCGTGGAAACAAAGGCGCGGGGTGTGACATGGTACCGGCGATGGCGAGTGATAACGCGGAGCCGCTCTGGCCGCTCTCACTCGCCACCGGCCGAGTGGCACTGGCCGGGCGGCTGCCCCGTGCCCGGGCACGCTGCCTCCGCCGGGCCCCTGGTGGACAAAGATCAATTAATCTCTGACTTTTCCCCATTCCCTCCCTGCTGCATCCTGGCCCTTGGCCCAGGAATTTCCCCCTGGCTGCCCATGGAGTCTGCTGGAAACGCTCAGGAAAGTGCTTTTGAAACATCTCTGCCTGGGCAACTTCAGGGCTGTGGGGATTTTTGGCATTAATGCCTGGGGATTCAGATTATTTGGGAGCCACGGTTCCTGGTCCGGTACAGTGGGAAGAAGACAAGATTCGCTGTGCGAGGCTGGGTAGTTTGGTAACTCCTTCCTGTCGTGGCTTGTTTTAATGGAGCTAAAAGGATGGGATAGGGAAGGAGGAGAGGGGCAATAACCATCCCACCGTGCTGGCCCGGAATGAGAGGGTTTGAGATCATTCAGCCCTGCAACTCCACCCTGTGAGCTTCTGTGATGACCTTTATGTGGAGAAAATAAAATTACTGCTGCAGTTTCACCAAGTCAGGAGCAAGACGGATGAAACTCATGAACACGGAAAGCAAGAGGCCGATTTCTCTTTGGGAAGCCCGAGTTTTGCACGGAGCAGGGAGAGCTCAGCTTTCTCCCGAGGATTTGGGGGTTGTGTCTGTCGGGCACACAGTGACCTCTGCTATCCTTTACCCCAGCAGACCCCGACCCGGCAGGGGACGGGAGATGGACGCGCATTTTACGGGGAGCAGGAGCTGGGATTGCGGGGCGGTCAGTGCTGGATCGCTCGCACCGGTGCCGCCGGGACTGCTCGGCCCAGCCATTCTGTAGTGCCATCTTCAGGCAAAGCCTCACCATTGCTGAGATCAAAGAGCCGAGCGTGGCACCAGCCCGGCAGCCCCTGCCTCGTCCTGCCGTGCCCAGCTCGGGAAGGGCTTTGGGGTCGGCACAGGGCAGGGGTCAAGGTCAGCAGGGACTTTCCAAGGACTTGGTGATGGGCTTATTGTCTCTTGCTTGAGATTAGATGAGTTTTTCCAGGAATCGGAGTCCCCAGTGAGCTGGAAGCTGGGGTAATGTCAGTATTATTTCTGAATAAGGGACTCAGCAACAAAAGCTGCCTTTGGGGTCCTGTTTAGTAAAGGGGTGGCGGACAGGGCTGAGGATTCCCACTCTGCTGCCTCCATTCTGCTGAGTGGGATCCAAGGGGTTGGGAAGGATGCAGCCCTGCACGGGCTCCAAGGACAGCAGCCCTGGCTCTTTAATCCCTGAAACTCTTTGTTGCACCTCACTTCGCTCAGGCTGCTCCCAGGAATATTTGCCGGTTTGCTTTAGTGCTGCAGGTCTGGCTGCACAGCCTGCATGGCCGGGAGTGATCTCTGCTCCCTCAGCGACCTCCGAGGCTCCGGAGCAGGCAGGGCTTGTGCGGAGCAGCCACGGCACAACCTGGCACGCACATGCTGGGAGCAGCATCCCCGCTGTGCAGGGAAGCAGCGCACGGAGCTGAAGATTCCATCCGGATCCAGAGCCTGCGGCAACCCCTGGGGGGCTCCCCAAAGTCTCCAGGGCTCTGGCATGCTCGTGTCCTAAAGCTGGGGCCAGTTTTGCCAGCTTAGGGACGCGGGATGAGGACGGCTCCAGCCTCCCCTGGCTGCTGCACACATCTGGCGCAGACATGGAGCCGATCCTGCGAGCTGCTGCTCGTGCTCCTCTTCCGCTAGAGGAGTTTTCAAAGACCAGGCTTCCCACAGCTGATTTACAGCGCTTTTTAGAGCAAAGGGGCGATTCCAGAGGAGCCACCAATTATGTTGATGAAGAGCCTGACAGTAAACAGTGTCTTTTCTCCCTCTAAAAGAAAAAGACACGGAGGGAATTCAGCATCTTCCCAACATCAAAGCTAATAACAGAAGTGAAGTGAGACTCTGACCTTTAACAGCCTGCCTGTTAGTGTGGATTATATCATGTCAGCAGCCATCTGCAATATAAACTATACCTGGCTTTGATGAGACCTCTTATAGACCTTTAAAGGGGTGGAAATACTGCACAGCTTTCTGCAGAGAGGAAACCACTGGAATACCAAGGCTTTAGCTCTGCAGCACATGGGATGAGGGTGTCCTGCCGAGCTGCTGGATCAGCAGGGCTGCTGGGATCCTCACTCAAATCTGTCTGGGATGCTGGAGCTAGAGCAGGTTGTGGCTATGCCTGCCAGCCCCAAGGTGCAGATATTATGGAGTTTTTGGGTTTCTATCACCTCCTGGGTCTTTTCCTGGGAGAAGAATGAGGTTGTGTTCCTGCTGTCATATCAATAATTGGATATCTGGGGATTGTAAGGGTTTATCAACTCTCTTGAGAATTTAGTCTGTTTGCCAGCCAGCAGCCTTCATCCCTGTTTTTTTTCCCTGGCCTTTCTGTTCTCTCCCCCCAAAATATCACCCTTCAGATGCTTTGGGGATGGACAGACACCTGAGATTCAGCATCCATCTCCTTGCAGTGTCACTTCTGAATCCAACGGGAAAACCTCAAGCCCAAACCAAGCATTTGCCCCCACCCTGGTGTTTTAAGGTGCTGATTTGTGATCCTGGCAGCACAGGGCTCAGTGATGGGCGATCCTGGCACTGCTCTAGTGCAGTGAACAGGGTCTAAAAGGTCTGAATTGAAGCTTGGGGGTACATAAGGGCAGTGATTGCAGGAGGTGGTGGCAGGAACTTTCCTTCCACACAGAAACATCTCAGTGCATTGGAAGGTGATAGCCATGCCTCCCCAAAGAGGATCCAGAAATAGCAGGTCTGATGGAGCCACAGAACATCACTGAGAACTTGATCTAATTTCCTAATATCTTGAAATATCTCACCACCTTCTCACGGGACTTATCCCTGGAAAGGAACTTTTCTTAGCCATATCAGGAATAAAAGAAAAATGGAGGAATGAAAAAAGTCATCATTACCCTGACACCTGGAGATAACATTCAAAGCTAAGTGTTGGGCAGGATAACTCTGCTCCTAAACAAAGCTGATTTATTGGGAAAACTCATCTGTTTACAGTCCATAAGTTAAGGGCTCAGGCTCTGAGCACAGAGGTGCTTCAGTCATCAAGGAATATGGTAATAATGTTTTGTGGAAATGTCTAAGACTTCCCCTCCACAGGGCCCTGGCCATTGCTGTTATGAAAAACACAATGCTTTAGCATCTCCAAGTCCTACACATTGAGCCATAAAGACAAACATGAGTGATCTTGTATCTTCTGGGGCTTTATGGCGTTATAAAATATGTTTTATGTTCCAATCAGCAGTGACAATTTATGAACAGAGTGGCTCGAGGAGATATAACATCAGACTATGTATTTTAATATAGTTTGAGAGAACTGTAATGCCTTGAATGACATTTGCTCTCAGCACACACGGAAAATGAATAGTAATGCAGTGGAGATTGATGGTTTATTTCATCACCAAGGGTCTTCTGTGCAAAGAGTTTTATGAACGTTATAGACAATAACTAGTTGGCTTAAGGAAGAGGATTTATTGGCCGTGTGGCCACCTTCTCCTGGAGTGTTCACATCTTCTCAGTGCCTTGTTTGTGAGATTTGTTAGCATCACTTCCAGGAGGTTTGGGGTTTTTTTTTCCCTGCCTGTAAGTATTCAAATGAGAGTCGGAGATAGACACCAACCGTTTTTATTAATGTTTCGTTTTATTTACACAATGTATCAGTTATAAGAATGCATTATGGAGTAACACTGAAATGATCTATTTTATATGCAACTCCACTGGGGAATGAAAATAAAGCTGCTCAGAAGTGGAAGCAACACAGGCGTCAGACAAGAGTTAGGATATGCTCTTTGTGGAGTATTGGTCACGTTTAAACATCCTGCTTTTAAGATTATGCTGAGAATTTATTGCTAGCGCTGGATTTTTGTGAGTTCAGCATGTTTTGGTAAAAAAACCTCAACTCTTCTGCTGTAATTCATCTTTGGTTATGCATTGCTGCAGAGGATGATATCCAAGAGGATGTGCAGGCTGGCAGTGGCTTGGGGGATTGACTCTGCCAACAGAAGGCAGCTGTTGAGCCTGCAGTGACCAGCCTGTGCTTCTGCTCCTGTGCCCAAAAGCTGGGATTTTTCACCCAGGTGTGGGGAAATTTTTCCATCTCACACCTGTCTGTCTTTTTCCTGCCATTTTATTGTGCCCAAACCACCAGCCAACACTGTTTCCAAGAGTTCTGTGAAGTCAAAAGAAGTCAAGTTCCCATTCTCGTACTAAATTGCATCCTTTAGCAGGGAAAATTTGGAAAATGTGTTTCTTTAAAGTCTCCTTGTGAGAAAGCAGGGAGAAAGATGACAGCACTGAGATTTTGGGGATCCTGTGAAAGGACCAGCTGTGATTTGTGTAATGCTGGGCACCACAGAGAGAATTTTTTAGGCTGCAGTGAAGCAGAGGAGAAGGTGACTGGTTTCCATGGAGGAGAGAGGGTTTGGATGCTGGTGAGCCATTGCATGGGCAGGGATGGAGGGAATGGGGTGGTTTTTGTCTCCTCCTCCTGCTGCTGGCACGAGCTGCGTGCTGAGGATGGCCAGGACCTGTCCCATCACAGACCTGCCCTGGTTGTCACCTCTGATGCATTTATATGGAACTTCCAACACCAATTGCAGCTTGATTCTCGCAAATCAGTGGGAAATTGTGTCAGGAATCAACAAAGAGAATCCCAGTCCAGTTGTAAGGGCAGCATCTCAGGCACTGAAGGATTTTAGGCAATAATGAACTGGGTCAACAACATCTTCACAGGAGAAAGGTGTCCACGAAACACCAAAGGGCTGAGATGTCACAGTGAGACCTTGGTGTCCCCTCAAGGCAATGCCAGAGGTGAGCATTTCACTCCTTATGTCCCCCTCATTGTAGCTCCTGATTTATTTTTACTCTCAGAGTTTTATTAGTGCTGTTGACTCTCCTGTGCTGAGTACCTGCCCCTCCACAGTAATTAAGCATTAGCTAATATCTGCTCATTGAAAACCATAAGAGAGCTTTATCATCGGACAGGAAAAGGCTTCATTGATTTAGAAGACAGTTCAGGTGGTAATTTCCATGCCACCTTAAAAACCTCTGCAAAGTGATCTCTGGAAGGTAATAAACAAGATGCAAAATCACCATGATAACGTAAATCACCTTGAACTCACTTGATAAGGACCATGCCATGGATCCAAATCCAGGGAATTGCTTCGTAATGCAGTATCAATGTCCCATTATTTTAAAGTGTTACTAAAGTTAAAGGGAAAATGGGACTCTTTATAGGATGTGTGGGATTTTATTAAGCTCTTGTGTGAGGAGAGGAATGGGAGTGCACGGGTGGATGCAGCAGTGATGGCATCTGCCAAGGGTGATCGATTTGTCCTTTCAAACCTCTGCCACCTCACACAACAGCCTGTCCTTAAAGCCAGGGCAGGAGAAGCTTAACCAGAGAAAATAATCCTGAACAACCTTCTGGCTCCAAAGCCCAGCTCTGACAGGGAAAGGGCTATGGAAGCACCTCCTTTCCTGCTGCTCCCAGTGCCGCCCCAGCCCCTGGGATGTCACGAGGAGTTGGGAGCAGAGGAGATGGATTAGGCCCTTCTGGCTGGCATGCCATGAATTATGTGCTAGCTCCACATCCAGCCATTCATTAGAGATTTACCAGCTGCTTTTTGCCTAAATATTTGCTTAAAACCCTCAGCATATTTCATTCCATAGATTATTTTTTCCTACCAGTTATGAATCAGGGCTAAAAGCGTTTTAGAAAGAAAACACACTTTGCTGAAGTCAGATATTGCATTCAATCAAAATCCACGAGAAACTTAAGACCTATTGGAAATATGGAGGGAGTTGTTCCAAATTTTGACTGGGACCAGTGACTGGGACAGAGTCAGCCAGGACAGACACAGACAGAGTAGAGATGAGTTAATTCCTGCAATTTTCAGGCTCTTCTACTCCAGCCCAATCAGTAAAAGAAATTTTAATTATTATTTTTATTTTCACTGTGTAATTTTTCCTTTTCAGTGGTCTAAGCCATTTTTCTGGCATTCCTTCACAAAAATTCAGTACATTTTGCTGTCAGTTTGGGAACCCTTCCCCAGCAATGGGAGCTCTCAGCTGATGCCCATCTTTCCTTGAGAAGGGTCTGTTGAAGGCAGTTGTATTGACCCAAATTGTGGTTGGAATCACTGTAATCAGGAATATGGGAAGGCTGCTCCATTTTATATCTCTATTTAATTTTGTTTCTGTTATAAAATCAAACTTGCACTGAAGTGGCAAACAAAGGGGTTGAAAAACCTGTGCATCTATCTCAGCTCTCCTTGGAAATTTCTGAGCAGAGCAAAGTTTGCAGCAACGTTTGGTTTAATCTGATTTAAAATTATTTCAGGATAATTAGATGAGTAAATAATTTTAGAAGTTCTTCTTTTTAGTACAGCCTGAATTTTTATGCCATTCCAGCAGAATGAAAAGAAATGGAGGCAACTCAGAGAAACTTTGAATTCCCAATAAAAACTTCCAGAATTTGCAATCAAAGTCAGGATTGGTTTCCAGAATCAGTGGGGAACCAGACTTTCCTCTCTTGTAAATCAACACAATCATCAGGCAATGAACCTGGATGAATTAATTTGTGCAGCACTGCCAATGCCCAGTAAGGGAACTGGTACCAGTGTGTGCTGCAGGAGCTTTCCCAACTCCAACCAGCTGCAAATCTGCTTTAAGTGATTTTTTTTTTCCTTACAGGTCCTTAATCCACTGGGTTAAAGCTTTACAGTGAACAGAGTACTGAGCAGCACAGACCAGCACTTCAGATTGCAGCTGCTAAAGGCAGTCATCCCACTCATCTCAGTGTTTGAAATAAATCCTTACATGGGGATCTTAAAGAGCTGGACTAACTCCCCAAAGCATTAATGGGTGTTAAGTGGTGTGCTGAGATAAGAGTACATCCCATTGTTAGGAGTGACCGATAGAGCTCAGGGGTCAAGTGAAATTGGGCTTATCTGCTGGCAATTCAGCCTTTTTTCTTCCTGTGTTTGCTGTCAAGAATTTTCTTCTGGGGGAGGAAAAAAAAATAAAAAGGAAAAGGAAAGTGTAAAGCAGCCCATATTTTAATCGGGAGTCAAGCAGAAGATTCTTCAGGGCAGATGAAAGACAGACACAGCAGTTTATGTGGAAAAGCCAGGAGATGCCTTCCCTGCACGGTGAAATCCTTGGGACCATTGGATATCCCAGGGAATACAGAGCTCCTTTCATGAAAGCAGGAGGGCAGGGGAAATCCTTTTTCCATTAAACACGAGCTGACAGAAATCTCCCCATTGCTTTCTTTAGTGCACAGGAGCTGGCAGCTGAACCTGCAAACTTTCCTGGTGCCTCGTGGATGGCTGAGCCTCCCAAGGATGGTGTGGTCAGTCTCTGGGCATGGCTTCAGCTCTGGAAAAGCAAGGACAGAGCAGCAATCTGGAGAAAAGCTCCACTTTTCCACACCTGGCTGGACTCAAAGGGTTTTGTAGCTGTAGCCAGTGTGTTTTAGAGTGAACTGGGTGGGACCAAGTCCCCAGTTCTGGAATGGACTCTCTGTTCTTGGCACAGCAAAGTCCATTCTTGCCACCTGGGACATTCGCCCAGGATTTGATTAAAAGGTTGATGTAACCAGGGAGAGGTGACATTCCTGTGTACTGGGATAGGTCCCAGCACATCCATTTCGTGGGGGTGGCTTTCAGAGTGAGCAGTGGGAATGGTCTGGGTCTGCCTTACCCAACGGCACCTTCACTGCCCTTACAGGGGCTCCTTACCACTGAAGTGACATCAGAAGAAAGGCCTGTTAAAAACAAAACTCTATAATTTCTGCTTTTATGGGAAGGGACCAGCTATTTTTAAAATGAGGAACTTGAAGTCACAAGTGAAACCAGCAGCTGAACTCTTTATTGTGGTTCCCATGGCAAAAACCTGAGAGGTTTTGATCACTGTGAAATAGTTCAGACTGCTGGGCTGCACAGAAACTCTCTTAAATAATCCTCCCTGGTTTCCCAAGCTCTGCAGTCTTTCTGAAACCTAAATCATCATTTAGCTGGCTGGGCAAATTCCCAGTCCCACTGAGGTCAGGGGACGCTGTGCACTCACCTGCAGCAGTACCAGGATCTCACCTCCCCTTATTCCTCTCTGTTTCCCAGCTGGTCACCACACCAGAAGGTTCCTCAATTTGTCATGACCACAGAAATGCATTTTAACATGAGTGGTCTAATTCCACACTACCAGAGCTGAGTTTTGAGAGGTAAATGCAACCCTGTGAACTCTTGACTCTGACCCACTTTCTGCCTAGAGCTCAGCAGGAAGGCAACAGCTCCATCCCTCCCTCACTGGAATCAGATGGATCCCTACAAAATATTATGGGAAGGCTAGAACAATGAAATGTGTTTTCCCCTGTGCATTAAAGTACAATATCCATATACAGTGGTAAAGAACAGGTCTCTCCAACACAGTGTGTAAAAACAAATTGTTTACGAATCTGAAGGAGCCCAGGATTTCCCTGCTTCTCTCTAATTTCAGCAGTGAGGGAACCCTGGAGTGCTGCAAAGCTGGGTAGGGAGGCTTTTACTGAGCTATCAAGTCTGAGTGCAGGAATAAAAATGTATATTTTCCTTCCTTCTGATTAATAGTTCCAGTCAACACCAGCTAACTTATTCCTATTGACAGATCTATGAAATACTTGCAGAATCAACAGCCATAAAGTGGATGGCAAAGCACTGGCACCATAAAGCCGTAACGTCCGTGTCTATTGCAATCAAGGCTTTTAAAACCTAATTACTTCTGGGTGACATCAGTCATATATTTTCATGTGAAATTACAGTGGCATGCAAGTGCCCAGCAAAATAAAAGAAAACAAATGATGTCCTATAATAACAGAGAAGTGAACTGTCATTTTTAATCTGGCATGAAAGCTCCAACTGATGAAGCTTAATACAACTTGTTAAAACACCTAACAAGTGAGGAAGTGATTAAGTATTGTCCTTTTGCCTCTGGGATATGGGATCTGCTCTAAGCAAGCACAGAGTGACTGAGATAGCCCTTTGGAGCTGATTGAGCTGCACATAAAGTAACTTCTAATGATCTCAGTCCACTTTGAGCCATAAAGATTTAGAAGGGACAATATTTTAGAAATGATCAAGTTCCACTCTTTTTATTAGTGAGGATAAAACACCTTTGTGGAGGAAATTAAACAGAATAAATTGCTGAAGCCTTCTGCAGCTTCCCTCATTTAGTGGTGTTGGAAGAGCACAGCAGACACCAACCTGGAGCAGGAGCTCATCCACAGCACAGGGGACTAAGGAGGGAAATTGCCTTTTGCTTCCTTCCAAAGAGTTTCCAGGCTGGGTAAAATCCTTTGTCTGGTAAAATCCTGTGGAACAACTCCTCTCATCCGATGCTTTTAGAGAAGGGAGTGAAGACACCTGGCAGCCTCCAGCTCCATCCCCTTGCTGTGTGCCTGTGTTGTCTGCATCCCTGTGGGGAAATGAGGGACTGGGAACAGCTCTGGGGTTTGGGGACGTGCAGGGCAGAGCCTGTGGCTGCCCAGGACCCCTCTGCAGCCCTGGTGATGGAGGAGCATCCTTTGGAGCAGCACTCAGAGAGCTCCAGGGATGCTCTGCTCTGCTCTCCAAATTTCCTATGTTTCTGCCAAGTCACCTCCAGCACTAATCCCTCCTCAGGGACAAACCTGCTGAAGCTCCCAGCTCCTGCAACGGACCATGGCAGAACCCGCTACAGTTTGTGCTCCTGGCTTTTATTAAGGACACGTTTTTCAGGAGATGTTTCTTTTATGGTGCTTAAATTAAGTTTTCAAGGTTAATTGTCCAATTTGATGACTTTGGTCCAATAAATAATTCAGAGACAGTTTACGTCCTCCCATGTAAAGATGCCTGCTGAGGTTACAGTTGCAGCCAGGCACTTCCTCTGAAGTGCTATTAGCTAATGTTCTGGAGGTTTTTCCACTTCAGTTTGGAAGCATTTATGCTCTTTGAGAGGAAATTTGAATGGAACTGAAGTTCAGTGGGAGGGATCCCAGTGAAGACAGCCAAAGTCACCAAGCTATCAATAAAGTCACTGCCAATGTCCATTGTCCAGCGATTTTCCTGTTGTCATCCACCAAACAGCAACAGCACAGCAATAATTTTAGCTCTTAATAACAGCTTCAGTTCAGCAGGTCAAATTGAGAAGTCTTTACATGCTCTTTGGGGACTCATCCTAGAGCAGCTAACTCAGACAACCCTTTTCTCTGAGACTCTGAACCTGTGAGATTCTGAGCTGATAGAGGTGCCATTAGAAATTTCCCTGCTCAACTGCTGTGTGGGATAGATGAAGTTGCTTCTCTTAGTCACATTTTTATAGCTCTCTTCCAAACAATCTACGAGACTGGTTTTCCTATTGGCTCTATATAATGGGATCATAACCCTGCTGGGAGTCCCAGGTACCAATACAAAAAACCCTCTATAAATCATAAATATTCCTGTGGTGTGTTGGAGTGAGTTCCAGGGCTGGGAAGCCCAAGGGAGGGTTGCTGGGAATGATGTTTGCTCCTACCCCAGGGACCTGGAACTGACAAAAGAGAGGGATACTCCTTCTGTTACCAACATTGGAGGAATCTTAGGGGACCAATCAGTTAATATCCCTGCCATACTACTGATAAATAAAGCAAAAGATCTGCAGTGCTTACTAAACAGCATCTTCTCCCTGTTAGTCAAACTCCACGCTGAGTTAACAGCACCAGATTTTCAGCAAATCCACATCCCCAGAGTCTGTAGGTGCTTGGCAATCTCCAAACCCACTGTCCCCCTCAAGCACCAGTGCAGGGCTGTGGCACCACCCTCCCAAAGTGTCGGTGGGTCGTGGTGGATTCGGGTGAATCCACCTGGAGCTGGAGCAGCCCCGCTGCTGACTCTGCAATGCAGCTCCAATGCAGAGCTCCTGGCAGAGGGACATTGATTCAATGGTACACTTGCTGTCCTTTAAACAAAGGTCACATTGCAGGGGCTGGCTCTGCCTGAGTGTACCCAGAGAGAAGGGCTGGACCACGGAATTGAGTCCCAGGGAGATGCTGTGCCCAGTGCTCGTGCCAGGGTTGGGGACATGTGCTGGGATGGAGCCCGTGGTCCTTTCACCCCGTGCTGAGGATGCAGAGCCCTCCCAGGGTACCCAGCCAAAGGGCACAGCTCAGCCCTCACTCTGCAAGGACTGGGGGCTCAGCACACCAAAAACTGGTACCTAGAGGATGCTATTTCTACAGCTGTCTGGTTACCCCGCCACCTATTTTTGATCTACTCACAGAGTAAAAATATAATCTGAATTTTGCCTGCTAGAGCAAATTGTGGCTACAAATATTCTCACTTAAAAAAAAAAAAAATAAAAAAGCAGTTATTGGCAACCTGGCTCAGAGCTGAGCAGGGCTTGCAGAGCAGCAGACTGCGAGGTTTGTTACTGGCAATGTATTCAGAAGGCATCTGATCAAAGCTATAAAAGGGGAAAAAAAATCATCAAGGCAACATTGTAAAAGATGATAGTTGTTAAATCTAATTTCAATACTCTGTGTGCATAACCTCTAACTCGGAGGCATCTAAGCATTCCAGACATGGCCAGTGCATTGTAATTTTTGCATCGTTTCACATTACTCACAAGGTGCATTAGATGGACACTGAAGGATGAATTATTCTTTTCAGCAAAACATTTTTGTGGAGTAAGTAAATTTATCTTGCGGGGAGAGTAAAAGGAAGAAATATGGCATTAAAATGTGCAGATCTGAGTTGAACACATCTCTCTTTTACAGGGAAACCATGATTTAAGTGCACTCTATTACTAATGTTTAATAAAAGCCATAATTCAGAGTGTCAGGCTGAGGCTGTGTGCATTGAAACTATGATTTGGGGAAAAAATGACACAGACATTTTTCAGTACAGTAGCTCTTCTTTAAGCCATTTGTCTGCAGGCCTAAATTAGCTTTGAAGTGTACTTTATCTTTTCTAAAAAAGGCATTGATACAGCGATTATGCTTTATCAATTAATATTACACACAGACCGGAGAGGACAGGGGTTCCTGGGGCTGGGTGCCTGTCACCTCCCCATCCCAGTGCTGGGTCACATCACCTGCATCCCCCTGCACTTGGAGGGACCTTGGGACAGTCTGTGAGTGCACAGGCTGAACCTCCACCTTTCTGTGAGATATTCTCCCCAAATATTTGCTGTTCACTGGGTGTGCTGTTCACTCCCCAGTGTGTAGACCCCCTGTGCTGTCTGCAGTGTTGGCAGCACTGTCCATTGCTCTGTCAGTGCTGGCTCTGAGGGGAATGTGGAATTGGCTGATGGATGATCAGTCCATCAGTCTCTTCCTCTGACACTTCACAGACCTGCAGCTGACCACCAGCTGGCCTCCACTCACTGTGCTGTTGATATCCATTCTTCTGAAAAATGTGAGTAGTGAAGATTTTGGTGCAGAGCAAACCCCCATCACTACCTGGGAAACTGCAGAACAGCAGTGCTGAGCTCAGAGCTGCATTGTGGTGTTGCAGCAGCTTGGTGGGAACATACCTGGAGTGTTCCATTCTCCAACCATGCCACGACCTCTGAGAGGGCAGTTCAGCTGGTGGTCCTCCTGCAGCTCCATCAGACATGTCACTGATGTCTGCATGTCCCCCTTTAGGGGTCAGCCAGGGTTATCAGGGTCTCAAGGTTCATCAGACAGTTGTCAAGTGGGAGTTTGTTGCACCCAAGCTGCAAACAGGCTGGGAAAGTCAAACTGGAGCCCCAAGGTGTTCACAGATGAGTGGTTGTTAAAAGCATTCTGGATTTCGTTCTGCTTTCTCTTACTCTACTTCCCCTCAATATCAGCTTTCTCTAGATAAAATAAAAGTAATAAACCAGCAGCTTGTCTGATCCCTGCTCTGCACCATCCTGTGTGCAGCTGTCACTGAGCCTGCCCAGCCCCTGCTTCTTGATGCTTTGCTGAATCCCACAACCTTAACAAGGCTGGGGACAGCTCTCTGCTGCTGCCTGTGACATCCCCAGGGGCACCCACTGCTGCCCAGCACAGCCCTCCTGGGGCACTGCACCAGCTCTGCAGGTGGCCACAGATTCATCTGTGTTTTCATCTGCACTACTAAAAATCACACCATGAATAAAAAAATAAAATAAAGCTCCCCTTCAAACTCTTCCATTTTCCTTTTCCCAGGGTGCTGGGTCCTGCCTTGGGGTGAGCAGGAAGGCACTGGGGGGTTCTTGTGCATCTGCTCAGGCTGCTGTGAACCCGGAGGGACTGGGTACCTGCAACTGCTCCACCCTTGGGAGTGTTATAAATCAGCATCAGGCTCCAAAGACCTTCCCAAAGTCGTGCCCACAGGTCGGGAACACCTGGATTTAAACCAAGCCAGAGCCCGTGCGAGCAGCACACGGGGCTGCTTTACACCAGTGGAAGATCTGGGCCATTAAATATCACTTTCATTTACAATCTGACCTGCGGCTGGGACATTTATTAGCACAAACCAATTCCCCTCGGGGCACGCGAAGCCTCAGAGCTCGATGCTGAGCCTGGCCCTGGCCGAGTGTCTCCCGGGGAAGCACTACCTGTGCTCGGCTCTGCTCCCAGGCACCCCAGCGCCCGCAATTAAACTCTCCTTAAACTTTAAAGGCACACTTAAATGCGTGTTTATGGCCCCATTACTTTCTCTTTATAGCCCGAGGTGAAGGCTGGAATCCTGTCCGAGACATCTTAAAGGTTATATGTACAATTAGCTGGTTCTCATCACGTCCTTTAATATTTCACTTCATAAGCCAAAACAAACCCCGGTAAATCAGCTGGCGGCCGCACGGAGCGCGGGGGCACCGGTGGCACCAGGGGACTGTCACCTCTCCCGGACAGAGAAAACGATGCTGGGTGAGAGCTGGAACTGCCTCATCGGGATGTCAGGCGGGATTCAGGCTCCCCTCTGCCGCCCCCTGACCTGCCTGCGATGTTGGGGCAGAGTCGTTAATGACAGATGTGTAAACTTTTGCATGGAGGGATGCCAATATTTTGCATACTTACACAGTGCTGCCATAAATATTAATGCCGTGCTAATATGGGAAGTTCCACCAGCTGTGTCCATTCTCGGGGGATACTTCAACTATTTATACTCGGGGTAATGAGCAAGCTGTTATTATATAATCAGGCTGTTGGAGAAGCCTTTGGAATAAAAGCCTCGCTGAGAATTAGCCAACAACAGGAGCGTGTTTGGAGCCACGAGACATCACAGATTGAGTGATGGAGGGTTTGACAGAGCAGAGGCAGGACAGGAGAAAAACAGGACAGGAGGAGAAAGGTGTTGAGACTGAAGCTCCTGAGGAATTAATGCCAATTGAGATGAGGTGTTCTTTGCACCCAAACACCAAAATTCTCTACCTGCAAAGTAATCCCAGATTTCTTGTATGAAATATTAAGTCACCAAAGGAGGCAAAAATGAGCAATGTTTACTCAGTGCTGAAAAGCACAAGAAAGAACAAACTTTGTTATGATCTCCTCTCTACAAGCACAACCTGCTTGCTTTAATCAGAGCTGGAATGATGCTGCTTTCATCTGACTTGAGAATCAGCCTCTCTTCTCGTACTGAAGTTGGATTTGTGTTGATTTTATTACTGTTTTGGACTCCCATAACACAAATGACTGATGAGCCAAATCTGTGCCGCATCACTGGATGTATTAGGCTTCTATTGTCTTTTTTTGCCTCAAATCTATGCTTTTTATAAGGCAAAATTCTTCTTCTTTAAAAGAAAAATAAATCTGGAGAACAGTTTGGAAGTGATTTACATCCTCTCCCCCCCTTTTTTGGGGAGCGATGAATATTTAATTGAGTTGAAGGTGGATAAATGATCATTTTCTTCATCCTATATGGTAGTGAGTAGTAAATTACTTTACCGGGAAACCCAGTTATAATTGCAAAATTGATAACAGAGGTGTGAAAATTTACACCTGTGATAATAAAGACTAGCTTCCCATCGTACATCTACATTATATCTTGTGAGTTATCTCCTGTGCAAGATCTAAATATTTCATATAACCCAGCAATCAGAGCCTTCAGCACGCCAAGTAAGAAATAACCTGCTTTTATATTTCATATGCATATAGATAGATATATATGTGTGTGTGTATTACAGATAACAGCACGTTCTGCATGCACCTACACACCTGCACAGCAGTGCTCCAAGGGTGGGTGCTCGTGTTCCTGAAAACTGATGGAGAAACCCAACATTGTGCTGCAATGCAGGGTTTGGAGGCAGCATGGCAGGGAGGGGTGGGCAGAGCATCATAACCTTGGGCAGACCCACATTAAAAATTGCTATTTGGCATCCTCCAGCTCCGGGCTGGACCCTGGTGAGCTGCTGAACAAGAGGAATCTGCCTCCTCCTCCTCTCTGTCCTACCAGCTTTTCCTCGGGAAACTGCTGAGTAAAGGGAAGCACAAAACTTACGGTCAGTTTTGGCAGGGGCCGTGGTGCTGGGGCAGAATTCGGAGCCCCGAGTGCTCTGGGGTCCTACTCAGGGCTCAAGACCCCTCAGGGGCTGGCACGATGCCACCACATGCTAAAGAGATGATACTCAGCTGGTAATTAAGCACTGCAATCAGCGGAGCTCTCAGAGGCAGAGCCTGCTGAAATGAACCCTGTGCAGATTGAAATTAATACCAAGCATCCTAATGGGCAGGAGTGCACTCGCCAGGATTAACCTAAGAGGAAATCAAACCCTTTACAGAAAACTTCTGGCAGCAGGAATCGCCCCCTTAATATCCAGCAAAAGTCTCAGTGTTAATTCTGAATTAATCCATAATTTGGGAAGAATTTCTCAAGGTCAAAGCTGCTTTTTTAATTTTTTTTTTTTTTTTTTTTTTTTTATATCTTGTTTTTGTTGGGGGAAAAGGGTGTGG
>VZTZ01010393.1:2009291-2021897 GCA_013400955.1 Drymodes brunneopygia | reverse complement strand
GCATTGGATGCAAAAGGGGTTGGACATTCCTGGGGATTTCCGTGGATTTGAGGTTTGGAACAAGGCTGTGGCTGTGGCTGGTGGCAGGTACAGTCATTAAAACACAGGGATTAGAGCCTTCAGCCTGAATCTGAGTCTAATCCATTACCCTGCTCACAGGGAATCACTAGAACAGGAGCTAATTCCCTCCACTTAGACTAAAAGAGATGGCCTCTTTTAAAAGGTTTGGTCTGGTTAACAGTGTTGTATCCAAGATTTCTGTTACAGAGGTGCCAAAGCCATAAAACATATAAATTGCCTCTTTCTCCTCATTTTAGCATGTCATTTCATAGATATAGATAGGCTTTTATATAGATATATATTTTATTATGCACTCTGTTTCTTAAGATATCATTACTTTTATCTTGGCCAGTTTATTAAAGATAATTATATGGAAGTTCCCGTGCATTCTCCAAGATTGCAGTTGGCTGAGCTGGATGAGAACATTATGCTAACAAGAACATATTTTGCTGTACATGAGACAATCTTTTTTGGGCAGGGAGAAGTGAATCATTTTCCTTCTCTTTTTCTGCCTTCTGATATTTTTCTTGAAGCTCATTTCAGCAGCAAGACAACTCCAGCTTCCCCTAGACTGAAGCAAGAGACAAGATGCAAGAGCCATTGATTCACCTTAGGGAATACTTTGGAGAGATCAAAAAGTGCTCGTGTGCAAGCTGTTTCCTGTGGGAGGAGCATGGCAGTACAATCAATCCATGAATGCATTGTAAAATCAATGCTCTGTATAATTAGGGCACTCCAAGGGTAAAAAAAAAAAAGGAAAAAAAAGGGGAAAAAAAAGAAAAATAAGGGGAAGAAAAGGGAAAATTAAAAAGGGAAGATCTTCAGTGTCTACCAGGACTCTTGAAGGCTGGAGGAGTCACAAGCACTTGAACAAATAGATTTTAAGCCTGTTTAGAGGCAGTGAGGGAAGGTCTTGGGGGTTTGGGGCAAAAACCTTTTGTCTTGGTGCTGGTTGTAAAATGCCAAGAGTTTGGGGATGCTGATCACAGGTGAGAAAACCTCCTGGGTTCTCAGTTGGGACACCTGGGGCTTCAACACCCTGACCACCACTTCAGGCTGCCAGTGAGAAACCATTTTGATGGCAAACCCCTTTGGCAGCAGTCAAAAATGATCTGGGAGGAAAAAAAGAGTCCAGAAACCACCTTGGCTATGGGTGGGGTGGGCAGGATCAAACCTTCCCCAAATTCAAATTCAGGAGGGCAAATTCAGCCCTCCCCTCTGCACTGGTGAAGGTGATGGTGGAGAGTGGAGATCACATCTGTCCCACCTCCACACCCAGCAGTGCAGAAAGGCTCTGACCTCGAAAGATTCCTTTGGCATTTAAATATTTCCAACCATTTCTCAGAGACCAAACGCTCGTAATTCCCAGCTAAACACAAATGTTAACTATAGATCATGAAATACAGCAGGGTGTAAATAGTTCTCTTTTATACGGCACTAAATTATAAGCAGAGACAATTAAGCTGGAAGACAAAAATTCCTTTAAATTAGCAGTCACTTTTGCAAGCTCTTGGAGAAAGCAATAATGTGTTTCTGCCTGAAAAATTCACTTTTTAGGGTATATGGAGTCAGTTGCAGACTGCTGACCCTGCTGGAGTGCACTGCAGCTCTTTAACAAAGCTTGGCTTGATAAATAAGGCTTTTAAATTTAAAGCCTAAGCCACCCTTCAGCCTGATTTTTAGTTATTCAACGCTGAAAGATCTCTGAAGATCCAACTCACCCCCAAAGATCCTCTCCAGAAATTACACTCCCAAGCAGGGGGGCAAAAAACAAACAAACACTCTGCCTGGAATGGCCACAGCGCTGGTTAATGTTCCTCAGATGGGTCATTAGGTCTTTTATGGATTGTCAGCATGGAGAACTGATCCTGGTTCCAGGGCAAAGCAAACTACATCATATTAAAATACATGGCTCTTGTGGGACACTGCACTTTCACAGGGCTGCCTGCGAGTTTGGCAAGAGCCTGAAGTTGAGAAAGACTGATAACGCTGCAAATCAGAAAAGGCAGGTTTTCATCAATAGAAAATTACAGATCCCTGGTGAGAACTCGCATCATTATCTATCAAGAAATAAATTGGCCTGAGCTCCTCTTAACTGGTTCATCTGCCAGGATGTCGTGGTGGGAAGGACCTTTGTCTCCTGAGCAGCCACCGGTTCACTGGGTGCTTTAATTGCTTGTAGGAGTAGCTATTGATGGAACCATGGTAAAGGTGCTTCAGAGGAAAGAGTTTTTTAAGGACCTGGAATGCTCTGGGTGATGACACAGGTGGGAAGGGAGAGGTTCTTACAGAGAAGAGGTGCAGAGAATATCCCAATCCTCATCCATATGCAAACAGCTCCAGGAGCAGTGCTCCATCTCAGAGCTTCGTTTTCAGAGGAGGATGAGGAGGAACATCCTCAGCGGTAGGAGAAACACCCCACAGGGCTGCGGGCCAGCTTTGCTGCAGCAGTTCTGAGCCTTTAAACCCAACCTGTGGGAAATGCGTGGATCGATTCCAAATAAAACACCCCGGAATGTGGAATGTAGGTGTCCCTTACCCTTTGGGATACTCAAGGCGTGCTGGATGTCTGGTAGCAAGGACAAAGTTTGTTGGCCATCCCCCAAGCTGACAGCACACGGGCAAGGACAGCTCCTCTGAAACAGCGTTTGGGCTCCGTTGGCAGGAGAAAGCTGGCACGCCAAAAGGATTAATTATGCCCCAAAATAAATGTGAGGGTACGGCTAGAGAGAAGTACCACCGGCAGGATTTCTGGCACCGAGCTGTGCGTGCACGGGCCAGAGGGAACGGGGAGGGGGAGGAGACGGGAAACTTCTCCGCTCTTAAACCTCGGCATCCTCCGGCAGTGTCCGGGGCGGGCACGCGTGGAGAGGAGCCTTTTCCAGGAGAGGGCACTCGTGGGAAACAGCAGCTCCAGCCGCTCCGGCCCCGGCCAGCGGCACCGCTTCCCCCGGCATCCCGCATCCCTCCGAGCGCGGACAGCGGCATCCCCCTGCCCCGCACCGCCGGAACCCTCCGGGCAGGGAGAGCCCCTGTTCCCCACATCCCTTTGCAGCGGGAATCCCCCGCATCCCTCCGCTCCCGGCTGAGCGGGATCCTCCGCCCCCCGCATCCCTCTGCCACCGGGAAGGGGAATCTCCCGGTCCCCCGCCTCCCTCCGGGCAGCGGGACCCTCCCGGCCCCCCACACCCCTGTGGCACCGGCTGAGCGACTGAGGGATTCATCAGGAGAATGTGAATCCTCGCTGATCCATTTGGATCCTCTCCCACTCCCCGTCTATGCCGGGAGGATGCCGATGTGTGCTTCAACAGCTATCAGCCCTGAAAAAAAAGGAAAAAAAGAAAAAAAAGGAAAAAAAAAAGAAGAAAAAAAGGAAAAAAAAACCGAAGTACAGAAAAAAAAAAGCCCTTAGGCCAGTGGTGCACTACGTGAGAGGGAAACATCTTGTATGCTAATTGGCTTTAGGTACTTACAGCAAGATTGAGACTTGTAGCATTGCCACAGATTGTTGGAAATTCCTCCGATAAGCTGACAGATGAATGTGTCTCTCTCATGGAGAGGTGAGAGAGCAGCAAAATACTTCCAAGAGCACAGGCAGTGAAGCAGAGATATTTCTGGCATGTCAACACGCCGGGGCGGTGAGAACGCTGACCACTCGCTGCGGGGAGGATGGGGGAGAGAGGGAAGAGAAGGGGGGAAGCAGCGGGCAGGCACGAGATGCTGATCTGCTGGCCACGTCCTGCCACCTGCACACTGAGAAGCAGCTTTTTGTGTGAGGAGCTCCATCAACTTGAATTACTGCTTGTAAAGCAAGGTGGGAGCAAACAGGAGTAACTCAGCCAGAATCCGGCCCGCAGCGTTCCGTACACAGGAGCACGGCCAGGAGAGGTGCAGGCTGAGATTGATGTCCCAGCACAGCTCATTGTTGGGGCCTGTTTAACCATAAACCATGTTTATTTCTTTGGCTGAGATTTTGAGGGTTTTTTTCCACAATTTTCAGAATTAACCTTGCCCTTTAGCCATGGGCAGGGTTTGTTCCTCCTGGGTTCCCAGCCCTGCTGTTGGGGTGATGCTGAGGGAACTCTCTGGCTGCTGGGGCAGAAGTGGGCAAGGCAGAGCTGTGTTGAGGTTTCCCCACAAGCACCCACCCTTCAGGCAAACCTTCAGTTACCTTCTGTGCTGTAAAAAAAGAGGAAAAAAAGGCTTGAGGCCCAGGGGCATAATGAATCTTGCACCACAGCTTTACACAGCACCACCACCACAATTTGGTCCTGAAAATGCACCAGACCCCATGGTTCACTCTGGCTGTTCCAAAACACTGGCAATAAACCCCACAGGAGTGCAAAGTTGGTGTCACACAGACAGGGTACCCAGCTGGGCACCCCAGGCCTCTGCCCAACTCCAGCCACCTCCAGTTGCCCCACCAGTTTCTTGGTTCTCCCTCTGCTTGCAAAGTCTGAAAAGTAATTTCCGATGGTTGAGGTGGGAGTTCCTGTTCAAGGCTTTTTGCAGGATATTTGGGGCTGTTTCTGAAGCTTTTAAATTGACTCCTTCCTGATCTTTGAGAGGGGGACACTTTGCTGAAGCTGTGTCCACTCCTGGCCATTGGCTGTGTCTGATGCTGGCCGTGGCTCCCTCCTCTCCATCTGTACCAGACTGAGCCCTGGTTATTGCTCAGGTCAAACAATGTTACTTCTCTCCATCTACTTGAAAGCACTTGCACAGGTGATTTGCTGTCAGTGCTGAGTGTACAAGGAGCAGAAATGGTCCTGTGGCAATTTGCAGAACCCCCAACTTTTAGACTTGGGTTCAGTTTCTCAGTCTCTGAGACAATTCTGCCTCTGACCTTGATCAAGGTCATTTTCAGCTTCTGTGCCTCAGTTGTCCCAGCAATAAAATGAGCTTAATAACATTTCCTTTCTCCAAATTTAAGTTTTCCTCACCACGTCCTGCCCACAACTGCTCACTGTGAATCCAGTGGGACCCCTAATTTAATAAGCACAAGGGAGCCTCTTATTATAACCTTCATGCCACAGCGCTGTCTTTATCTCTGCCTGCTATTTGCTGTAGGAAGTATCACCACTTTCTCTTTTCAATTGCCATTAGCAATTGCTGCAGCTGTGGTACAGGACCCGGGGATTTCCAGCTGAAGTCTAAATGCAGCTGACAACTGTATGAATCTCAGAGCCAGGGTAAGTAGCTAATGCAAATATCAACATCGTAGTAAGAAACACTCAGGAGCAGTAAGTGACTGATAGAAAAGTGATTATATGGACTTTATGTTGAAAAGTAAATATTTACTCTTCACCATTGACAGATGCTTCAAGCACCATAGATCTAAAAAAGACATTGATTTGCTCTCCTCCAGCCTCTCTTATCTGCTACTTATGAGAATATCTGGTGAATAGTACATCATCTGCTTGCTCCACAGCCTAAGTGCCTCAGAGCAGCCACTCAGGTAATTTATTTGGCATCCAACAGTGCAATAGTTAATTGCAGTGCTTGTGGAATTGCGTGTGGGCTCTGCCATAGCCTCCTGAAATGCAGTCACCCAGTGCTGCTCCTGCTTCCCTGATGCAGAGCTTGGACACTGGGCCAGCTCCTGCCCTCCTCGGCAGCCACCCAAGCATCAAAACTAAGGAAAAAAAATAGTAAAGAAAAAGATTTCATTCTGCAAGAAATTGCATTCCTTGAAGAAGAAACAGAGAAGAGAATGACCTCAGAAAATGTGGCTGTGCTCTTTAAGAACAGGCTGGCCGTCGGTGGTTCCCTGTGCCACTCTCCTCTTTGCCCTCCTGGAATTGCCTTGAAATAACTTAAATGAAGTTGAGCCACTCGGAGGCTGTCAGGTTTGCTGGACTTCCTTGGCAATCAATTTAACCTCCTGGAATAATTTTTTTTTCTGCTGCCTGAAGTTGCTGAGTCAGTGATGGGTGTCTGGGGGCCGCCTGCAGAGCTGGTCCTGGTCCCTCTTCCCCAGGAGCCAGCCAGGGATATGCCTGTGGGCAGATAAGGTGCTGTTCCTCTGATTTGCTATTTTTGGAAGGGACACTTATGGACGGTGTGTTTTACAATGACCTGAGTGTGACTGTGCTTTCATCAGCTGGGGGTGGGACCCTTTTGAGGGCAGCTGTGGCTGTGCACAGCGAGTGTAAACTGCCTCAGCCTTCCTGCTCCACTCAAGGGGCAGGGAAAGTCCTGAGGTCCTTCACCATCCCTGCCCCTTGGGTGGAGCAGGCATTTTAGCCTCCCATTGGCTCTAAAGGAGAGAAACACGCTGTGCTCCCTCACTTTTACCCCATTTTTGGCTTTAGAAGGACCCTTGCAGCTGAGGGTGGCCTTGGTTGACATTGGCAGGGCACGTCCATGTGTGCATCCCTCTTGCCCCTCAGAACTTCACTGCACTTCACACTGCAGCAGCTTTCCCTCTACACTTGATAATTACTCACCTCAGAAATAAATAATCTCGAAGTGGAGTTGTTCACAGAAGAGGAGAACTAAAAACTTTGTCTGTTTTTCCTACTCTGCCTCCACATTGGCCAGAGGGATCTGCCCAAGCTGCTCCCTGAATGTTGTGCTCAGTAATTACTGACTGCATAAACATTTCTCTTTTATTTAATTTTGCCTGATGATAATTAGGTGTGAGAGCCTTGTTTAGCAGCCTCTCACTGCTTCCTGCTCCCAGTAGTTTTCAAACCTGGAACAGAGGATGGAACCTGCCTGGCAATGGTGTTACCCAGTAAGGAGCCATCCAGCACCAACTCTACACCCTGGGAAAAGCAACCCAGCCTGAAAAATCCTCTACATGAATCTCAAAAGACAGCTGCAGTGTAAGGCTGCCTTCCAGGGGTGCCACTAGAAAAGTGTTCAAAAGAAGAGGAATAAGAAACACATTTGCCAGGTTCATAAAACTGCGACCTTGAGACGAAGGTCACCAAAGCATCAGTGGCTTTGGGTGGGTCGTGGCACAAGGCGACAACCACAGCGACCTGGAAAGGGACCTTTGGTGACATCAGACATCTCAAGGAGAGATTTACTGATAACAGGGGTTAGAGCAGTCAAAGAGTGTTTGCAATGCTCGGATTCTGCTTCTGCTTTCCTGGAGCCTGTGAAGGCAGTGAAGGAAATGGAGCTGAAGTTGTTCTGCAGCCGTATCGGTGCCTCCCAGAGTGCATCCCAGTCCTGCAGTGGCTGGGGCTGGCTCTCCACACGTCCTGCACCCACATAATTTGCAGGCTGCCTGTCCCTATTGCTCTGCTCCTCCATCAAGTCCCTCTGCCTGCACGCGGGAAAATAATTCTGGGGACTTTGATAAGATTGTTCCTGTGAAGGAGACAGGTGAGGAGGAACCCCCCTCTGGCAAAGTCAGTCTTTTTCTTCTTTTTTGTGTAGGTGTTCTGGTGCCTACAATCCTGCTGGAAGTCTGTGGGCCAACACCAACACGTGTGTAAAGTTTCATTGCCCCCAGAGCAGAGGTGTGTGGATGCAGAATATTTTCTTTACACATTTAACATTCAGGTTTCTTTTATTTCTTCTTTTTCCCCCCCACTCTTCATGCGATGCCAGCAGCTCAGAGAGCTGCTGCCTGCAGCCTTAGGTGTGCATTAGCTTCCATTTGATTGCTGTACAGCAACTCTTCTTATCTTTGGAAATTAACCATTTCATCAGCAGAGAGGAGATGTCTCACAGCGTGAGCGTAATGCACCAGGCATTGCACCAAAGACTGCAGAGTGCACCACTCTTTCAGTCAATGCTGAGGCTTTGACACCTAAAGGAAAAAGTATATTCCAGCCCTGTCAGATGTACAGAGCAATTATGCAAAACTGTCTTTAAGAAGATATTATTCTTAGGACATTTTCCTTTTTTTTTTTTTTTCTTTTTGTGAGAGGCAATATTTCACAAAAATCCTCACTTTTTCTTATATAATTCAGTGCCACTTACAGTAAATTATATTTGTGCAGTTTCATTATCATGTCTATGTAAATTCTTCCAATAAAGTATCTTTAGACTTTAGGATGCAAAATGATTTTGTTAAGAGAGGGTATAAGATAAAACAAAGGAAAATAAGCAAGGTGGTTCCTTTTTCTGCATTGACTGCATGGATGTTAATGAGAGTCATCTCCATGTACAGGTCTAGCATCTGGTTGCTATATTTATTTTAATTGTGTGGTTGTTGTTTTTTTTTTCCAGGGAGAAATCCAAATCCCATATGTGCTCTCTTACGACACAAAAACCTGAAAAATCAGAATAAATCTATAGATGCAACATCCATGTGCTTTTTAATTGCTCTCTTCCCACTAACTAAATACTGTGGGATGTTTCAGGGTGAGATATGAACTTCCCAGCTTCATCTCTTTTCCACTCCTGTGTTGTCCTAGCTGCCTGCTGTTGACTCCTTGTAGGTCATTTCCAGCAACATAAGCAAGACAAGCAAACAGCAAAATTGCAAGATGCAAATGCCCTTCGTTTTTGGCTCTGAGTCAAAAAATAATAAGTTGACAATAACCCTGCCAGAATATGCAGCAAGGGTGACTGCATCTTTCTTCCTGTTAGCGTGACAGTACAAGGGAGCTGGTGACCAGGAGGAGATGAGCTTGTGTTCCCCTGGTCGCTGCAGCATGTGCCTTGTGTCAGGTTTTAAAGGTTTTTCTGGGTAAAGCATAAAGAATTCCACACAACCAGAAGCTCATTTCCACTTTCTCAGAAAAAAAAAAGCATGGGGAGGAAAAAAGAAAGAGGAAAAAAAGCAGGTGATTTAAAGATATGTTAAAAAAAATACTAAATGAAGCATAGCTTGTTTTATAAAAGCTGGTGTGGGTGTGGGGAAGAAATGCTTTTCTGAGTGATGCTCGTGGAGGAGATGGGAGGGCAGGTGGGGACCCACAGGGATGGAGATGAGAGCCTGAACCTGCACTGAGCTCTGACATGAGCCTGAACCTGCAGTGCCAGTCCCCAGCCCTGCACTGAGCTCTGAAATGCCATCCTGTCACCTCGTGGGCTCCCAAACACCGTGTAGTGGAGTCCTCTGTTTTAAAAAATTTAAGAACTTGCATCAGCATCTTTGGAATCACAGGGTTTAAGGTGGCTCCTCTGGAGTCCTCCCTTCAGTCCAGGGAGCCACAGCTTCCCACCCCTGCCCGTGCCTTGGCACAGGTGTGACAGAGCCTGACTGCTGTGTGACCATCAACAGTGCTGGTGGGGACACCCTCGTGCTGGGAATGAACTGAACAATTGCACAAACTCCTGATCCCTTTGGAGGTCAACATTTGGAGCTCAGCAACCATCTCAAGACCTTGAGTTGAAAGTATCAGGATGCTGCTATGATACTGCATGCAAGAGGAAGAAGCAGTGAAGTCTGGCCATGGAGGGATGCTCAGCTTCCAAAATTCCTTTTTCTCCCAGCTAAGCCTATTCTCTGTTTAGCTGGGGTTCAGCTCCAGCACCAGAGGCTCTTTATCTCCAGCCAGGAGGAGACAGTGGAGGAGAATCCTGCAGTGAGCAGCACTTTGGGAGTTTGTGATAGATGCCATCTACCTCATTACTGTACAATGAAACTTTATTGTTCCCTCTCTTCTATTGATTTTTATGTCTCCAAAGCATGCTGGCGAACTCTGAAATGAGTATCTGTCAGAGGAGGACTGCTGCTGCTGATCTGCATCTTTGAAGAGAATGTCCATGGATCAAATCCTGGATCCCGTCCTGCTGCCGTGTCTGCAGGAGAGAAGGGCTTCCCCTGGGCTGAGAGTGCTGAGGGTTTGTCCTTCCAGTCTGAGAGAAGGATGGACATCTACAGATCCAGTGCACCAGAACCTCTCTGCTGGGGAAAGGCAGCATTTTGGCCAATATCCATGCAACTCAGCACAGACCTTCCCAAATCAGCTTGGCTTGGAGTGAGGCTGGGACTTCAGTGTGAACTCCAGCCTGGAGAAGTGCTGAGCCTGGCAGTCCCCTCCACGGGCTGAGCACTGGAGGGGACCCAACATCTCCATGACACTCCTTGGTGTGCTGCCACCCTGCCTGCAACACCAGGGTAAATATTTGCATTATTTGTGTCCGGACTCTACACAGCCCTCAAACGAGGAAGCGTTTGCCCTGCAGTCCCTGCACATGTATCCGTGAACTTCACAAGCAGTTAATATTTTATGCATAATTCATAAAATTATACTACATTTTCTGGGAGTAATTAGCTGACTCTGTACCTCTAATGAACTGCAGGTTCAGCTATGACAAATACAGCGGGCAACTCCGAGGGATAGTAACACGCAGGCGCCTTTAAGCAAAGTTCAAGCAGCTCCTAAATTAACCGGAGTGAATCCCTGAAGATGCAGTATTTATGCACTGAAGAAGGAAGGGAGGGCTCTCATCTCACCACTCTCATCAGCCATCACAGCCCAGGAAGCAAGAGAGAGAAAATAAGAGTTATTTACCTTTTGCTAATTGGGAGCTGGGCAGCTCAGGTGAGACTTTCCTCCTTTTCCTTTATTTGGTTGATTGCGTGGAGTTGTCATGGAAGAGATCCCCAGTGTGGGAATGGATGTAATTGGCACTAAGATTTTTCAGGCTTAAATTGCAAATTTTTCTTAAAATTCTGTTCTCAGACGGAGGAAAATGAAATCCATTTGAGCTGTTCTGGTTCTTAAAATAGAAACTGAGCAATTTAATCAAAATTCTTATTTCCAGAGCATCAGCTCTGCCTCTGTGGGTGCAGGGCTGCCTTTTCCCAGGGCTCAGCCCCAGCCCCTTTAGATCTGCCCACTGAGGCAAAGCCAGCTCTGCTTTGGCAGTGCCATACACCCAAAAAGTGGAAAATTTGGGTTCTGGATGAACAATGGGTTTCATAACACAGGGCACAGCCTTTTCCTCTCACTGCTCACTTTCGGGTTGAATAACTGGAGCAGCATCAGCACTGGGCCACTCCCTGCTCCCAGGCTGGGACCTCTGCTCCTCCAGCATTCCCTCATCGCATTGACCACAGCCCAGTGACCCCAAATCAGGAGAGCCCCTCCTGCTGCCCTGCCCAGCCTGGCTGCTCCCTCTGAGCCAGCAGCAGTGCCACAACTGGCTGGCATCACACGGGATGCCAGCAGCATCTCCAGGGCACACACTTCTCCCCCCAGCTCCCACCTGCTCCTGCTCATGGGCATGGGCAGAAGGGAGCTGCTCACTGAGGGTGACCTCAGGAGCCTGGAGATCTAATTCACTGCTACCAGTAGTCTCAAATATTAAATTTTCCCTCGACAGTGTGGTCCCTAAATGGGAGAGCCCATCCTGCCACAGCCATCCCCACTGCAGGGACACACGGATCCACTGCCAGGAACTGACTTTAAGTGGAGGGCTGCAAGCTGGTAAATGTATTAACTTCAGGTGCCTCTCTGAAATTTTTTTAAAGAAATTAAATTTTCAACTCTGTCGGAGGTACAAAGGGAGCCACAGAGAAGAGCTGCACGTGTCAGGGGGTGAGCACATCAAGGCAGATGAGGGTGACACCTGTCTGGTTGAGTTTAGGCTGACAAAATTCAGCAGAGAGACCTCCACGGAGGGAAGAGGATGCTCAGGAGAAGCAGTGCTGCAGGGCCCTCCTCAGAAGCACACCTCATTTTTTTAAATTGGGTTATAACTTAATTACGAGTGCAAGGCTCTTCATTCCTGACAAGTTTTCCATAATCTTAATTTGATCTCATGTCAGAAGGGTCCCATCCTCTGATAACCAAGCCCAGCTAAGAGTTTAACTAGAATAATAGCTGATTAAAAGGGGTTAATAGATGCACCTCAAACAGAAGTAAATTAACGGGAGACGCTGTCTCTTGGCTAATGGGATCAGAACAGTATTTGTTTAGTTTATGAATGATTAATCTCCCTCTCTCGGCATTCCTGGGATGCTAATTGCACTTAGGGAGCCTGTGTTTGTTTTTACAAGAGTTGGAGGTGGCAGAAGGAAGGCAAGGGCTGGCCCAAGGGGGAGTTCACTCACCCGGGTAATGGGCTCTTGGCACAGCCACGGGGAATACCAGGAAAGCCACACTCTGCAACTGGAGATATTGTTAAAGTCAAATTAAAGACTGTGTTGAAGTCACTTTGGTGTGTTTTATGACAAAACCTTTATGAAGTCCACAAAGGCACCGAGTGCCCGGGCTCGTCTCACCCTCCTGCCTGGGGAATTTCCACCACAGAAACGCTCGGGTTTTTTTCCCTGTGGAAACACTGCAAACAGATCACAGCAGAGCTCAAAGAAAGGCCAAAGGAGGGAAACCACTTCTCATGGCAACTTTAGTGCTTGACAGTTCAAAGCAGGAGAGCAGCAGCATTTGTCAGGAGCGCTGGGAGGGAAGCAGTAATTGCCTGGAAGCAGCCACAGATGCAGGGCTCACTCCAGCTGCTGCTGCATTGCTAAGAGGTAACCAAATCATTTTCCTCTCTACACACTTGTCAGCATTTTAATCCTCCATTATCTTTGTACCTAACAACACAAATGTGCTACCTCAGCCGTACTGTGAATTTACTAGCAAACAAACCATTTCAAACAAACCAAAAAAAAAAAAAAAAAAA
>VZTZ01010393.1:1968402-2009262 GCA_013400955.1 Drymodes brunneopygia | reverse complement strand
AAAAAAAAAGAAGAAAGAAAAATGGAAAGAAAAGGGTTTTCATCCCAGGCTTAGCAAGCATGAAGTGTGTGGAAGGTCTCCCTGCTTGTTGCAGGGGGGTTGGACTTTGTGGTCTTTAAAGAACCTCTCCAACCCAAAATATTCTATGGTTTTATGATTTTCTAAATAAAGCCCTTCCAAGTGGGGGCCCTGATTCAGCAAGGTACCAAGGCATGTTCCACTAAAGTCACCTGGCACCACTCAGCTCAAACTTTTAGCATGTTTGCAAAGGACTTAATGAATTTGGAGGCAGGAGCAGCAGTTTTGAAAGGCAGGTGCCCATCCTGAGCACAGGATTCTTGCAGTGATGGGTCAAATTACCTTTGGAGCTCTGGCAGTTGTTTGCAAAGATCAAAATTTGGGCTTACCAAATTACTGAGTTGTGATAAAGGCCAGTTCTTTGTTCAGTTTAGTTTTAAATGTCCTAGGTGATGGTGGGATGTGACTTTATGGATGGTTAGTTCTCACAGAGGAGAAAATGGGTGTAGAGGAGAGGACAACTGGGGTGCTCAGTCTGTGTTTGTGGTCTTCCAAACTTTACCAAAGGACAGATGTTTGAAAGACATGAGGAACATTGGGAAGACCAAGAGAACACTTCTGCACTAGACCTGTTTTTAAGTTTGGGATGAATTGAATATAGGTGAGAGGAATCTAATTTAAATCTCCAAATTCTGCTGTTACCAAAACTGCATGCTAAGAAAGGGGTCACTCTTTTACTCTTCTCCATAAATGAAGTTACTTTGTGCTGTTCCCAGGTATTTCATTCATCACTGGATTGTATAGCAAGCCTGAGCTGAATAAAACCTTCTGAAAGAAGATGAGGAGACACACTCTGCCTTGTAGATTGTTTTGCAGCTACTGAAGCCATTCATTTCTTCTTCCTGTTTTCCACCAACTTGGAAAACTGACCATGTACCAGGAGGTGTGACTTTTACTTTTTGCCAAATAGCATGAAAATAAATTCATTATTAAGGGAGTCATCTAGGAATACTGGTTTCAAGAACAAATTACTGGATCATTTCCTTTCCAGCTCAACGAGGCTGGGGGAGCTCCAGCAAGGCAGGTTTGGGCTGGGATCTGAGGGGGGCAAAGCTGTGAGAGCCTTTTCAAAGCCAGGACAGGGGATCCAGGTTTTGTTTATTGCTGGAAAGTGGGAGCAGAGGGAAAGTGGGGAGGCATCAGAGCATTTATGAACCTCCCCCATGCATCCCCTCCCTGAGCCATTCAACCTCCCAAGCTACAAGTATTTGTTATCCAAACCCTCCCCCAGCTGAGGTCCCCTGAGAGCTTCTGGCAAAATTGCTGCCCACAATGTTTGCAAACCCAATGAGAGGTTTATGGGCACATGAAGGATGTCCAGACATGGCAGCTCATCCCTGCGCCCTCCCATCCCCAGGGACCACTGCCTGCCTCTGCCCTGCCAAGCAAAGGGGACCTTGTGCCTGGAGGTACAGGAGGTACAAGCAGATATGGGCACAGGTGTGGAGTGGTTGTGCAGAAGGGACGGAGACTGTGCTAAACTCTTCTTGAAAAACTGTTGAACTCACCCAAAGGCAATGTTGGAGGAGTGGGTGAGACGTGGTGACAGCTCTGTGTGCAGCAGCAGAGCTTGGGGACCCCGTGGGTGGTGGCCAGGGGGAAGCCTGGGGCCATGGATGTTCCTTGTAAGGGACTGGTTGACACGTGGTGCCCTCCAGCCCTTCTCTCCCCTGCTGGAGACCCAGGTCTGCAGCCAAAACAGCCTTTTGTACAGCCCAGGGCAGCCTCCCAGGCAGCAGTTTGAAAACACTCTGGCTTTTGCAGACACTTCCAGCTGCAGGTAGGTGCCTAGTGGGATTTTCAGTGGTGCCGAGGCATGTAAAGCACCTCATTCCCAGTGCAAATGCCACCAGGTGTCTGCCTGCATCATTAGGCACCTAATGGCCTCTGAAAGCTGGCTCCTGGGAGCTGGGATGCTCCTGCCAGCAGCACCCCGGAGCCGGGCGGTGCCGAGCTGGCTGCTCTGCAGCACAGCTCCCATGGGAGACACAGCCCTTGGCCCCATCCCAGCACCCTGGGACCTGGCAACTTCCCCCTGCCTCAGTTTCCTCATGCAACAGCTGAATTATTCACACACGCTGTGAAACACTTGGTGATCCCCCACGGATGAGCCACGGTGGGAGAGTGAGGTGGTACCAAAGGGCTGATTATTGCTAAAATAATTGTTAAAATTTGTTAAAAACGCTTTTACCTGCAAACCTAGAGCACAGTGTGGTAGTCATTCAAAAAAAGTGGGAGCAGGATTCAAACCACATCCCAGCCTGTCTGTATTTCTACCTTGTCCTTGCACAGAGGGGCTGCAAGGTGGGGAAGTTTTCTCTTCTTGCGCAGTGACGAATGGTCTGGCCAGGTAACAAATTCCAGGCTGGAATATGCCTCCTCAGCAGCCCAACGTGTGATTGCAGTGGGCATTGCATTAATTCCTGAAATGTCTTTTTTAAATTGGTTTTACAGTTCACTGGGAGTGTGAGGCTGCAGCCTCTCCAGCCAGGGCTGCTTGCACACGACTGGGGGAAATAATACTAAAAACTGGTCCCTGCTGCTGACCCACGTGGCTGGGCCTGGCAGCACAGAGCAGGGACCAAGCCAGGTGTGAATTAATAAATACATTTATTTGTCAGCAGGGAGCACACTGTATGCAAACATGAGAAAATACACAAGTGCATGCAGCGTGGCTGAAAAAGACTCCTGTTAAATTCTTTGCTCTGGTTTTGGGAATTCCATGTGTGTGCAGTGCTGCGAGGTGGGACTTTGTTCCCTAAAGTGCCAGGCAGAAACCATGCCCAGGGCAGAAACAGCGATTAAGAGATGATGAGTTGCTGTCCCCAGCACTGAGCTCCTGCTCTCAGACCAGCCCAGGGGTTCAGTGGGAGCTGGGAGCTGCAGGGATCACACAGATCTTGATGACCTGAAGCAAAGCCATAGAAATGGAGCTGAGCATCATCCCTGAACAACCCAGTCAAAAAAATGACCCAAACAGCCCAAACTCAGTTATACCCTTATGTACAAACCCTGGAAACTCTGGCTAACTCCTCTCCTGTCTGGAGGAAAGGCTCTTTCCCTGCTGAGCAGGTCCTTGTTTACTCTGGGAAAGTGTTAATGCAGGTTTGTGACATCACCATCCGCTGCAAATGCCCACAAAAGAGCTGGTCCCTGCCACGTCCTGCTGTTGAACCCAATCAGGTTAAAATGTGGTCACACATCAAAGGTGGCCTCAAAACCAACAGCTTCCTACAGATCTGCGTGCTCATCCTCAGATCTGCTGACTTCAGGGATAAAATACATCTCTTACTCCCTTTTGCCCCTGAAAGCAGCGCATGGCCACCCAGCAGTGATTTCAGGGCAGGAGCTGCCTCCCTTCCCATCACTCTGTCCCACTGATGGGAAGAGTTTTGGCTCCTCTTCACCCCCAGAGCCTGCGATGACTTTACCGAGCTTCCAGCGAGGAAAAAAACAAGCAAAATAATAATAATAATAATAAAATCTCAAGGAAACTAAAGAAAGAAACATAGCCCCTTTATGGTTTTCACGTGGGTTTTTTATTAATCTGGAAAATTAACTAGAGCCTATAAGCCCAGAATCCCACAAGGGTAGTAATGGTAAGTCACTTTTTGGAGTGTAATCACACTGGGAGGGACAAATATCTGCATCATGCCTGCATGGGCAGGATTCATGCTCAGGAGCCATCAGCCTCCTCCAGCCCTTTCAAACCACCCAAAGGCTCTGAGAGGCCTTGGCACCAGAGTCCTGATCCCCCTTGGTTGTGGTTTATTTTATTTTTTTTCCTCTTAATCAGACAATGCCTTTGGGAATGGTTTGCTCTCTATTCTAATATGCTCTGACCAGGCAGAGGCTGTGCTGATCTCCATGCGAAGTGTCTATCATCTTAGTCCAGGCATTTTAATTTACACTGCAGTAAAAAATTTGGCACCCAACGTTTTCCACTTCGAGCCACAACGGAGAGGCTGTTCCAAAGGTTTGACTGTGCTGGTTTCCCTCCTCCATTCAGGGGGTGCCTGTGTGGAAGAAGGGCACAGGGAAGAAAACCCCCCAAATCTGGGATGACAGGTTTTAATCCCATCAGCCTGGGATCTCATTGCTGGAATGACTCTGCCAGATGAGCATCTCTTTGTCCGTCCAGAGGAGCTTTGCAGCACCCAGAAATACAGATGATCCTAAATAAATCTATATCTACATCCTAAAGCATTGACAAAGACTGTCTCACTCCAGGACTGGTAGAAAATACGGGGTTCTTTACTTGAGGAGGTCACTCTGCCACACAGGGGCTTCCCAACGCCCTTGCACAGCCTTCAGAGCTGGGCTGGGGAAAGCTGTGCTGGAGACAAGAGGCTCTGGGGGCCCTGGGACCTTTCCCTGCCCTTTTCCCCCAGCTCAGAGCGAGCTGCAGGTTGGTGCAGCCCCCGCTGCGCTCCCGGAGCCGCGCAGAGAGGGGACTCCTCTGCTGCTGCAATGCAGGGCTCAGTGCAGGTTGCAGAAAACGAAGGACACACAGACACTGCAGAACCAGGTCCGGAGGCTGGAGGGGAGGATCAGAGCCCAGCCCGGTGCCGTGTTCCTCTCCCCATCTGTCTGCCTTTGGCTCCCTCCATCTCAAGCCAACACCATCCATACCCAAGCAGCCAGCAAAGGGCACCTCGGGCACTGGCAAATTTAGGAGGTGAAGGGGCACAAATGCAACCAGGAATAGGCAGGGTTGATTTGTATGGTCCTACACTGCTTATCTAATGCTCTGCCAAGAAGCTGGAGCCAATTCGTCATTGTTTATCCCCAAAACAGCTCCTGCCTTTGCCAGATAATGTCTGGGGAGAGTCACCTCTCCTCCCTCCTGGGGCCATTCCTGCTTTGCTTTTCAGGGAGGTAGCAGTAATTCTGCTGGGCACAGGGAAAATGCACCAACAGGAACGTACTGAGCCAAAATTCTTAAAAAAAACTTCTGAAAAGAGCAAAAAAAAAAAAAAAGAGTAAAGCAGTTTTCTTTCTCTTTTGTATTGCTTACTTATCACCCCCACTGTTTTCAATATAAAACAAGGAGAGGACGAAAAAGAAACACTGTAAGTGAGGAAACAGCAGCCTTTCACTTTCTTTTATGCACATGAATTGGTCTCATGAATTAGGATATTTTTATTTTGGACAAATGCCCCAAAATTAGAAGGGGTGAAAGACCTAAAAGAACTTCTTGGATCAAATTTTCCAAGCAGGAAGCACTTCTCCTGCTCCTCTTTCCTCACCTTAATCTGGATTCTTGCTGTTACCCGGCGGCTTCATTTACTTCTTTACTTTTACTGAGCAAACCTCCCTGACATAAACCAACCCCAGCTTTTTTTTTTTTCTGCAGACCATCTTCAAAACCAGCATAAATGTGAATTTAAAAACGAACACCCCTTCAGAAGACAGAGTGGAAGATAAAAGACTCGGAGCAAAGCCGTGGACGACGTGTGTTTGCTGTTGCACAGAGAGATGGGGAAACAACCAGGCACGAGGAAGGGAGTGAAGAATTGGAGCCAGCACGGCAGGTCACACACTGGCAATGCCTCAAGGACAGGAAACAAATGATCGACTGCTGTGTTTGTAATAGGATGGAGGGGAAGGCATGGCAGGCAGGCAGCACACTCCCGTGGATGGGAGGAGTAGGAGGGAGATGCTGGTGGAGGCAGGAAAATCCACCTGCTGGGTTACCCTTTGAAGAACCTTATTCCTTCATTTTTTCCTGTCTTGTTGTTGTCCTGATGGAGTAGCTGGGGTTCTGGGCATCCACAGAGTGGGATGGAAGGTAGCAGAGGAAAGGGATGGGAAAATGGGATTGGAGGGACAAGGAGAGGAGGCTGCTGAGCTGTAGGACATGAGGTTCCTTCTGAAAGCATCTTGGAGTTTCCTGCAAAGGAGGAAGGCTGAGAACAGAAGGGACAGAAAGCAGATGGGGACACAGTGTTTGGGTGATGAGTGTCAGGGAACCTCAGTGCTATGGAGCACAAGGGAAGCAAGAGGGATATGGGCAAAAAATAAGCAATAATAAATATTTCAGGACCTGCACTACTCCTGACAGCTGTAACGGGTGTATATCAAGAGCTCCCACAAACCCTGGAAATTTCATTAAGAAGCCCACAATGCCTGGACACATGTGGAATTATGATACTTCTCATCCTTTCCTGTGTCAAAATCCTCCAAGCCTCAGCTGCCTTAAGAAGTTGTTTATAATAAATACATCTTCTTAATGCTACCATATAGGGTATTTGCAGCTGGATAGATTTGACTGATATAGCACATTCTTTATGGCGATCATTCCTTGATTAAAAAAAATATTTTTTCTGTGTCAGGCTCTTTCTGTCACTATCGACCATAAATCAATTTGTCACATAAATGGTAATAAAACAAGAGGTGTTTGTTCTCTCAAACACCACACAACTGGGTTTTGCAGCGTGGTTATAGATGTGCTCGGATGTTGGACTCGGTGGTCCTTGCCCTGATGGTCCCGGGAGGGCAGCACAGCTCCGTGGCACTGGAGGGAGTGGGGAAAGAGCCAGGACTGTCCCAAGCATCACTGGTGTCACAAGGGTCACAGCTGTGTCCTGGCACCACGGCTGAGGGCTGAGTCCTGGGCAGTGCTCACTGCAGACCTCCCCAAACAACCCAGATCCAATGGGAATTGTTTAAAATTCTGCGTGTCCCGTGCTGGTCAATGGTGCTGCCGGGTGTGGGTTTGTACCTGTGAATCTCTGTGTACTTTAATAAGAATAAACCTTTTCACTCACTGTAATCACTGTCAGAGTCCCACAAAGTGATGCTGCAGCTGCTTCTCCTTTCTGGGTAAGATTCCCAGAAATGCTGCTTTGCAAAAAACCCCTTTCTCCTAGCGAAATGTTCTTATTTTTTAACATTTCCCAGCCTGGAAAGACGGCACAAGCCGTCTGTGCTGCAGGGACCCAAGTTGCAGCCTGACTTGCCGGCCATGCATCTGCCACTCCTCACTTTCCGAGCGTCTCCAATTTCAGCCTTGGCATCCCTGATCGTAAGTCTACTTAACCATTTTAATAGCACTAAATGGAGTCTGTGTTCCTGCCCTTATCTGCTCTCTATGTCTTCCGGGTCATACATGCTTAGTTTACTGTCAGAGACAAGTTTTTACTGCTGTCAGCACTGCAGCGTGCGGTACCTGCAGAGCAGCAGGCTGCGGGCTCTGCGCTGCGTCCTCGCTGGCAAGGAAATTACCACCCGCAAGCTGATTCCCCAACATTTGTCTGGTGGTTTCTTAATTGGTACCATCAAGGAAAAATGCCGGAGAAAAAAAAAAGAAAAAAAAAAAAGCCCGCTACACGGTGCAAAAGAAAAGGTGATGTTATCTATTTACAGTTCTTTTGTGCAGCAGTAATAATAACTAACGTAACAATGACTAATAATTAGGATTGCCTGCATTGAGTTAAGGGCATGATTTTGTTTTCTTTTGTGCACATGTAAATCCGGACTCGTTTTCCTCTTGTCACCAGGGGGAACAAAAGTGTGAGAGCAGAATAAGTTCAGAAGCAGGGAACATGCATTTATCTGGGCATATTTAACTCTGGTTACCCTCAGAGCCTCATCCACTGCTGGCAGCGTAACCCCCAGCACATATCCGTGTTCCCATGTAGGATGCTGGGGTTGTGCATGTCCACTCCATCCATATTTCCCACCTGGAAAACCTGGTCAGCTGTCTTTAAAATCATATCAAACAGAACAATGCAAGTGGAGATGATAAGAGATGCAGAAAAGATGCACACGTGGCTTCATTCTCACCCCCCTTCACTCTGAGCCCTGCAGGCTGCATCTGCAGCTCCAGCAGCTCAGGAAAATCTTTGTCAAATTAATAGATTTAAAAGTAGAAAACCCCAGCCGAGAGTCCGGGCACGCTTCTGAGATCACCTGCTCGGGTTCTGCACCAGCAGCACTGATGGAATTACTTTTGCTTTACACCGGCATAAATAAAAGCAAGATCAGTTCCACTATCTGGAAGGTAAGGATGAAGTTTTACAGCCTCCTTTTTCCTTATCACACCCAGACTTTTTAATACCTTGGAAGTAAAATGAGCAAGGTTGTGCCAATGCCTGGCTCTCTGGGCTTGTAGGCACTGCTTGGCTTGGGCTCTCATCCCTGTTTTCTCCAGAAATCTGGGATGCGAGCAGCAGTGGGGCTGGAAAAATGATCAGTTGTTTATGAACAGATCATTTATTAAATCCCCTTGGCTAAAGTAATTCCTGCCGATGTGAAGGTACAACAGAGTGAAAATGAATAATCTCTCCTGCACTCCTCAGGGGCGAGGGACCACACTCCCTGCGTGCTCTGTTGCTATATTTAGCACGGATACAGAGAGTGCATTCCTGCATGGAACTGCTCTCCCCAAAGAGCACTTTTTTGGGCCAGGAGTGGCTGCAGAGCAGCTGGATCTCCCCGGGTGTGTTACTGGGGTGGGTTGTGCTGCAGGATGGTGAGCACAGAGTGACTGTAAACCGAAACCTGGGGTGCAGGGCTGGAGCCCCTGAGCTGGGATAAATCAAATGGAACAGCTGTGACTTACCCCAGCGGTCACTCCAGCTCTGGAGTTATCTAGTTACAGGCACGTTGCTCCTGCTTCACCCAACCCTGGACCTTAATATAACTTTTAAATCGTTGCGAAATGAACTTTGCATTTTATTTCCTTGGACTGCGAAAAAAATACATTGCTGTATGGTGCCCTGGGACAGGGACAGAGACAGCTATTTATATCATTTCCAGCTAAACACCCTATGAAACATGAAGGAAACTGGAAAATCAATAATTATTGTTACAGTGTCTCCGGGTCCCGGGTGTGTGGGGCACTGCACATCCCTGCTCCAGGACCCAGCCCCACTCAGAGCATTTGCAGTGATGCAGTGCAGGAAGGAAAGGAAAGGAAGAAACAGGGAAACTGAGGCAGAGAATTGTTTCTAAAGATTAGTTTATGGTGCAGCAAAACTTGTCTGTCCTCACTGCCCAAGGGCCCTGGCAGGGAGCGTGGGTGTCCCAGCCTGTGGGAGCATCTCTGCAGCAGTGCAAGAGGCACAGGGCCAGTGCAACACCTTGTGGGGCTGGTGTTTTGGGGGATGTGTGTTTCTGGCAGGGATATAAACCTGCTCAGAAGATGCAGCTGTGTTCTGGACTATTTTAGGGCAGGCTTATGTGCCGTGCTCTCCCAGGGTTAGCTCCTTTAGCTCCATTCCATCTTCTGTGCCTGCATCAGGCAGGTGAGGGCAAGGTGAGGGAGTGAGTGTTCCTTCTGTCAGGGTGTTCATCCCTTGGAGGGGCTGGAGCCCCAGGCTGGTGGCTTGGGCTGGTTTCACCAAGGTGGGTTTGTGTACCACACCAGTACAGAACATCCTGACAGAGACACCACAGATGCCACTGAGGCTGGGAGGTGACAAGGACAGCAAACAGCGCTGCTCTGACTGCACTAATGCTTATCATGCTCTAAAAACACTGAATTATGGAACTCACTCCTCCACCCGAGCACCTTCTGGGCAAAGGAAATCACTGAAGTGAAATCCCAAGGGACTTTCAGAGCTAGTGGCACTCGTACATCGCTTTTAGAACAGTCTTCTCTCTTTTGGGGGCAGTACTGCAGGAAAAATCCCATTGCCTTTTTTCTTGTGCAAACAGCACTGATGTCCTCACCGTGGCAGAGGGCTCAGGAAGGAGGTGTATTCAGTGGTGGGGAGCCCATGCTCTTCCCTTCCTCCTTCCCCTACACCCCCTGTGCATCCCAGAGCATGGCATGGTCCGGCTGGCACCTCCAAGTGTTGGGTGAGCTGCCCCTTTTCTGCCTGGTTTTATCTGGAGAGAGTGCACAGAAGGCAGATAATGGCAATTGATGTGCTGCTTCCTCCAGGTTTAGGTTTCCTGTCAGCTGAGCTGCAGATAAACCATAAACACGAAGAACAAACAAACAATTAGCCTCCCTCGGACCCAGCACACAGACACTCTGCTGAGGTTTATAGCCATTTTCCAGCTTTACTGCCGGGATAAATCTTTCACCACCCACTGTCCAATCAACCTCAATACAAAAAAGTTGTTTGTTCTGTTGGTTTGGGGGTTTTTTGGTTGGTTTTTTTTTTTTTTTTAGTAGAGATTTTATATTTAGGAAACATTAAAACAAGGGTGCAGAGATTGAGGTGGGGACTGACATGTAAATTATGTATTGATCCAGGGGATGTGCTGGCTTGATTCTTCCTGGTGTGGGACCAGATTGAGAGGCAGAACAACCTCTGCTTCCTCTGAGCTGTGTTTTCCACCACTGCTGGGCCTCCATGTGCAGCATCCTTTGGCCCCACACATCCACCATCACCCTGGTCACACACCAGTGGGTGCATGATGCCAATGGATGCTGCCTTCCACAAGCCCCATAGTCTGCTTTATTACCCAAATTTATTCTTCAGTCTGAAAAAAATCAAGATAAATCTGCTTTTTTTTCCATCCTGCACTTGTATTTAGCCCCCAGGCAGGATTTTTTGTCACTGGGTAGAAATTCCCTTTGTGGTATCACTGGTGCATCACTGGCGTAAAAGGCTGATTCAGATTTGGTGGTAAATTACCCATAGCTTTTTTTTTTTTTCCATTGGACTGTGAATTTTGTCAAAACTTTGTGTGGCAGTTTCATTTTGTGTCTTTATTGTCCAGCGAGGGGGAGCTGGGAGAGCTAAATTAATTTCTGTGGTGAGACCAATAAATTCAGCTCTCCTGCTGTAAAAGATACATTAATTTTGTTACATTCCCCTTTTTAATAGGCACAAAGCCACCTGGATAAATACAGGTAGCACAGAGAGAGCAGCCATGGACCTGGGCACAGAGACTGTCAGCTAAAATAAATAAGTCAGACTTTAAGAAAACAGTATATGCAGAGAAATTTCACTTTCTTTTTACTCTGGTTTTTAGCAATTTTTTTTGTGTGAGGTGAGGGAAAATGGTAGGCTCCAATAATTTCATCTCCCAGAAAGACATGAAAAGAAGATGAGGAATGTCCTCTGGGTTTAAAATATTTAGAGGTTTTAATGTTTAATGCCAAATATGTTGGTTTTGATAAATACAATAAAGGAAATATTAATCTCACATGCTGTGCACTTGGACAGGGGGCTACACCCTCATTGTATCTTCACTGCCAGTGGACAAACCTGGGGACCATTTCTCATGGATCTTCTTAGGGATAAGCAGGGATACTTGGGATTGTTTTCTACAGGAGTTTAGGGGTGACTTTTTATTGAACAGCAGAATTTGGCTGAAGGTCACCAACCTGACTGGGAGAGTAGATCTATGATAACAGACCTACCATAGCCATTGGCATGTCAGCTCCAGAGACAGATAAAATAGACAGCCAGCCCAGCCTGGGAACACAACTGGATTGATTATATGGGGATAATTGGGGATTTGTGTTTGCTGTGTGACTTGGTGTTCCTATGGCATTCCCTGCCCAGGGCTGGGAGGAGCTGGAGACACCAACATTGGCAGCTAAACACCACGAACCACAGGCAGAGGCTTTTGCTAGAGGTGCAGATGAAACACAGTTTGGTCCTTGTCACATTCTGGGGCTGTGCAACCAGCACTGGCCAGAATTCAGAGATTATTTTGTTGGGGAGAATCATCTTTTAATGGGCTCATTGCAAAACTTTTCCTTATACTATGACTGGAAGGTAGCAAATCTCAGGCTAGTGGCTGCTGAGGGACATGACCCTCCAAGATCACCCAGCTCAGAGCTCTGGATTCATAGAATGTTCTCAGAAAACACTAATTTTACCATTGGTTTTGAGCCCAGTCCTGCTCTGGATGTGATCTTGTTATCGTGCATTCAGAAGTCAATCAAAGATACATTGAACAACGTTTTGGATGAACAGTTGGATGGCTCTTTAGTCCCTGAGTCTGAAAATCAAACCCAGAGGCCTCCAGGGACTTGCTGAAGTGAGGACAGGCAGTGATGCCAAATGATGTCTGAAAGAGCTCCATGTCCACAAGATCCCTGCTCACGGCAACGCGTTCCTGTTTCTTAGACGGATCTGTGTCCTGTGCTGTCTAGCCAGAGCATAGATTTCCTGCCAAATTCTCCTTGCTGTGCTATTACCTCATCCCTCTGACACACTGTTTGTCCAATTTCACCATTTTTCCTCGCCCTGTCTGGAGGGTGAACTCTCTGAGACAAGGACTTTGCATCCGGTGCAGCTCCACGTTGTCCCCAAACACTGCGGGTGGGTCGAGCAGAGGTTCTGCAGTGATTTCTCTGCAGGGGCACAAGGGACTCATTCCTTGTGTCAGTCTTAGCTGGTTTGGCTTGTCAAATGCAATAGGAGAAAATCCATAGGACAGAAGGTGCAGCCACATTTCCTTGCAGCTCCTAACGCTGCCCCATCACTGCCCAGAAGGAAACAAAGCAGGGGAGTGGAGAGAAAAAACCCACAGACCCTGCAGCCTTTGTGTGGCAGAGCAAACATCGGAGGCAGCGCGTGTAAAACAGCATGCAAATGAGGCTGGCGAGGCTCTAACGAGAAAAAGTTACCACCAAGCTTCCCGATGCAGCCCCAAGGCTACGGGGAGTATTTCACTCCACTCGAGCATCCGGAGCTTGGGCACAAACCACGCTCGCGAGGAGCGGAATAAAAAGGGCAATTTAAGACAAGGGTGGCTGTAAGCAGCAGATGAGAAAACACAATAAAAGGGAAGATTTCTTACCCTGCAAGTGAATCCATTTACTTCAAAGGTACTACATTTCTTTGATACAATAGCATAACATTTTTATTGGGGACTAATTGAGCCAGTGATATAATTACGACAGTAAATTAAGGCCTGAAGTATACTTTGAATTTAGGAATAAATTCGTAAATACTTCCTTATCAGTGGCATGTAGGAAAACGACTAGACTGATTTAACAAGGAGGGATCCTTATGTATTGGCCATCTCAGGAAAACGATGAGCCCTCTCTCCACATAAAAACGAGTGATACATTAACTGCTTTCACTGCAGCCTTTTAGTCGCTGCTTGCTATAATCAGTTTTACTAGTGGGTTAATAAAATTTAATTAATAGTTAATTAAGGCTTACAGTCAAGTATATCCATTTTTGATTACTTTATCATCATAGTGTTTACATGAAGGTGCAAAGCAGAGCCCAAAATTCATCTGTCTCTGAGTGCTGCTCAGAACCAGCAAGGGAGAAAAGCTGCATTGCCTTTGAGCCTCAGGAAGGAGACAGGGTTGGTCAGAAAAGCTTTTCTTGGGATGACAGGCTGTGTCGGTGTCTTTTGCTTGTAAGTCTGCAGAAGAGTTCTTTAAAACCCCTGCGTTCCTCCAGTCTGACTTGCCTTGCTAGTTCCAGCCAGGCCCATCTGACCAGCTGCTGTTCAGGAAAACAAAAAGGCAAACATCAAAGAGCCAGAAGTGCTCTCAATCAGTTCATCCTTTCCCCGTCACTATTCCAGCAATTACTGTCCAGGTACCCTCAAACAGGATTAATAAATCCAACTCCAGCTCCAAAACTGGAGCAAGTTTTCTGCAGTTCAGTGACAGTCTGGGTGTCTGATGTGTTGAAGGGAGCTTCAGCCACATGTACACCCAGTAGAAACTGGATATTGGAAAGGAGAAAAGCCCTTGAATAATGTGTTTAATGCAGAAAAATGCCATCGAACTGTTTTTTATGGAAGTGTATCCCTCAGAAACTGCTGACTTCTCCTTTATTATATTTAGCAATACAAATAGCTGAGAACTGTGTTTGGGCTCATTGCAGATAAAGTGCTGGAAAGATAGTGGTGGAGTGAAGGGACATTTATTTCTCTTACTGAGACCCGCACCGTGCTGCCACAGCTGGTGAATCTTATCTCTAAGGCTTTTCTTGGGAATAAAGCATTTAGCCTTTGTGGCTGGGTCTTGTTACAAGGAGCAGGAGAGAAGATTCAATTATGTGCCCTGGCACGGGGAGAGGGAGTGAGCAACAACCGAGTGCTGATGCAAAGGGAAGAAAGTCATGCAGCAATCACCAGTGCCCTGAGCTGCACACAGGAGACCTGACTGACCACAGCAGTGTGATCCCAGAGAGAAAAGGAAAGATGAGAGCCCAGAGTGCCCTCCAAGACAGATATGATCTTGGGAATCTGCAGATGTGCTGTTGCATGCTATCAAGATCTCTCTAGTGTTTCTCCTTGGAAGGGCTTACAGATAGAGAAATATTGCTCTCCCCGGAGATTGCCCTAGGAAACAAAGGCAAGAGCTCAGTGAACCTCCCTCCCTTCCTCAAGTAAAAGAGTGTAGCACAGGCTTTGGATTTATTATTGTAATTGCTACAGGAATTACTGAAATCCTTGCTGTATCCTTGCTAACCTTGCCTCGAAACCAGTCGCGTATCAACCAGGGGATGACAGCGCTCGAGTGCAGCCCATCAGGCACTTTTACACCCTTGCAGATGGGTCTGACAGTACAAAACCCAGGCCAGGTTTGGCTCAGTGTGCTGCCAGCCCCTCACTGAGCTGGAACCCCGCTCACAGGACGGCGTTTGCCCCGAGCTGCCAGCGTGCCCCTCTCCTGCTGAGCCTCACCTCCACGCCCAGGCTCATCTGAGAGCAGGGCAACCTGCTGGGCTCCCATCAAAGCCTCATTTATCTCTGGTGAAAGTACATGACGTATCAAACATTTCGCCTTGATTAATGATGCTAATTAAGCTAATGGATTTGAGCAATTTTACAATTGATATTTTTATGTAGTTTTGTTTTTGCTCTGCGGTAGCCAGAACTTACTGCCCCGTCAGCTTCCCTCCGTCGTGTTCAACATTATGCACGGACATTATCTTTAAGGTCACATAAATAAACAAAGCAAGAAACCTCTTCAGATTTATCCCAGCCCTCCCCCTGTCACTCGCTGCACACTCCCAGGATGTGCAACAAAGCAGATTTCAAAAGCAGGGAGCACAGTCACCAAAAGCAATATCCCAGCAGAAAGATTTGATTTGGGGGGGTCAAGGGATTTGGCTTCTAGAAACCCAGATCCTCATCCCAAGTCTCCTGTGAGTCCTTGGGAGAAGCTACTTCCTTCTCCACCAGTAAATTAGATAAACTAGCAGGATGTTGTCTTGCTGGGGAGGAGGCTGAGAACACAAACACAAAATTCTGGACTCTATGACCTTAAGGGTCTTTTCCAACCTAAATGATTCTATGATTCAATTCTATGCACAGATGTGTCAGAGAGAGGGATGCTGACCTAAATTTGGCATCTGAAGGAGATGCTGTGACACTGGCTGAACACCTGAGGTACACACCAGGTAGGTCAGGTGGTGCTGCAGGGGGAAGCTGTTTGCATGGCAAACACCAGGAGCAAAGGGCAGCAATGGGGCACGTGGTTTCCTCAGTGCAGTATTGCACACACTGAGGAGGCTTTAAAAATCCTGTCGTTTTTATGGAGTGCCTGAATCCCCACAGGTGGAATTTGTGGGTCTTTATTTGTTTACAGGACACCATCAACCCGAGAGCCATGTAACTACTGACCATGTAATTACACTGTGAGGCAAGTTCCACATGTTGACAGGGTAAATAAAATACCGGGCTATTTTTTCCTGTCTGCAAGGGAGAGGGTTATCATGAGATCTTACAGCTGCAAATTATGTAGTAATTATGGCTTCAATAACCAGGCAACTTCTAATATCATTACCAAGTGATTGCCAGGGAGACTGTCACGTTCTGGGATACATGAATCATGGATACTGGAGAATGAATGACCTGGCGGTTCCAAGCACCAATCCCACCAATTCATTTTCCACTTCTGTCCATGGTGTTTTTAAGCACCTCAAAGGAGGGTTTCCACAACCAGCCCTGGGAGATGCTGCTGCCCAGAAGGAGGAGAAATGCTGCCCTTCATCCCTCTAGCTGGGTATTTATGCCCCACACTCCTCACTGCTAAAAACCACCCTGGCTGCTGGATCAGCCTCCTGGGAGTGCCTGAGTCTGATGGCTTAGAAGGAGCCAAGCAGGGAGCCAAGAGCAGGAAAATCTCTGTGGAGCCTTACTCAGCATCCTGCTAAAGCAATAATTATCTATGCAGAGCTCCAGTTCAGCTGATGGCACTGGGCACGATCTGTAAGCCTAAATCTTGGCCTAACCTGCAGAAATGTGTGATCTCTCATGCTGAGCATGCTTGCAGGAAGAGGCACACCTGGAAAATGAGAAGGCTGTGTGGGTGAGGAAAAAGAAATGAATAATGATCTTCAGGGTTTCACATACTTTCAGTTTTGTGCCTGAAATGAAACAGTATTTGATTACTCGTGTGTTTAGTGAACCCAGAAACCAGGTCATTGGGTCAGCAAGGAAACAGCTAAGAGGCATTTGGGTGTGTGCCCTGCCCTGCATTAGGACTCAGAGGAAGGAGGCAGGAGTTAAAGGTTTGGCTCTGCCAGAACTGCAGTAAAATTGTCCTGTGGGATGGAGTCCACACTGCTTGGAGTGCCCTGACCCTTCCCAAGGGAGCTGCCCACTGCCAGGGCAGCACCTGGGGCACCCTGGGGCCTGTGGGGTGCCCAGATTTCACAGCTGTTGGGTGAAGGGAGTCTCTGCCTTGGCAGATGGGCCGTGGCCAGGTCTCTGCTGAAGATGATGGAGCTGTACCTGAGCTACTGCCCTGGGGTATCACACAGCATCAGACCTAATTCCTCAGTAGGTGCCACTTTTACGCAAATAAAGCCACATATTTTTCCTTAAACTCTACAGCCCCCTAATTCAATTTTTAATTATTATTCCTTATCATGCTCAGTGTGTTTCTGCTGCACTTAGGAAACTGTCTCTTGTGGTTAATTTAACACCTGCAAATTCCCAGAGCTGTTAACCTAAATCTAGTGGATAAAATCTTCGCCATGCATTTAAAAGATCACGAGGTCAGGTCTACTTGGGGCTGAACTTTTGTTACCAAGCACATAAGTGTCTATTTTACTTCCTCTATAAGACAGACCACTCTAGGCTTTATACTTATTTATCATCATTATCGGAGACATTCTGCAGTTGACTGAAATGTTATGCAACAGACAAAATCTCAGAAGGGAGTGCTTTTGGGAATATTTCTTTACCATTCCCTGCCTGAGAAGGACAAATATTGATTCAGAGACTTTGGGTACATCGATTATCCTTTTAGGGAAAGCATGATAGCATTAATAAATCTTGGAATTTTACTCTTTGTGTTTCTGACTGTATTCTCAGCATGGTCACATGCTGAATAACTGATTAGGGTCTCTTTTATCTGTTTTGGGGTTTTCCCTTCAACAGCACAGTGCCAGCTCTGTTGGAATGAATGTGAGCCTTTTCTCTGCCATTGCATGAATTCCTCCCTTTCCCCCTAAGCACATGTACAAGAGAGAAAGGGTCACTAATCAGAGCTCATAAACCTTTTTCAAATGACAAGCTATTACTTCCCCGGCCTGTAAGAAGTAAGGCTTGGCTGCCCTTTTTCTCTAAAACTGAGGGGAAAAGAAAAACTTTGAGGGGTAAACCAAGGCCAAGCATTTCAGATGGTTTTGGATGACAAAAGAGGAAAATTTCAGTGTCCATGGCCACCATTCATCAAAGATTTCTTGTCATCCTCCTCTTCATTCAAACTAAAGAAGTGGTAATTTGATTGTCTGAGAAGATCTCATCTGCCCCAAAAATCGACTGAGGAGATCCAACACTGCTTCAAACCTGAGAGGAGGAGCTGTGAGCTCCCAGCACAGACCAGAGGAGTGATCCCTGTGAAATGTCAGATCAACGTGCCCTAGACCTTAGCTGGCCAAGAGATCAGCACACTTACAAGCTCTTAGGAAAAAAAACCCAGCATAATTGCTCAAAAACCTGTTCCTTCCACCTTCCCTGAGGGTATGGAAAGCAGATGATGGGTCAGAAGGGTCAGGAGGAGGCTCTGATGTCTCCTGGCAATGGCCCTAAAGGAGTGGCTGTTTTTCCTCAGATGAGGAGCCGGCAGGACAACCATCACTGCAGCAAATTATGCCACTCTCCTTGAGCCTAAAGGAAATCTTTCAGAGGACATCTGTGACCCCGACAGATCAATGGCAGGTCAGATACCACTCAGAAACACGTATGATATTGGCACCTTCCTGGCATGGTGCTCCAAGGAAAACCACCCTTGGCCAATTCCTCCTGGAGACAAGGCAGCTAATTTGGGCTCATAAATCACAGCTGGTGGGGATTCACACTGGAGGACCGGGCTTGCAGTTCATTCTTATCAGTGTTTCTCAGGTCTTTGCTCGCTGTCAATAGTCCTCCACTTGATGTGGCAGGAGGCATTATCATACAGCTGTAATTACAGTCCTCTCATTTTGGAGGCTCCTCAGCAGTTATAAAGGTGTGTTTAAATCAAAGGAATTGCGCTGATGTGCAGCCGATGAGGATCTGCCCTTCAGTTTTAGAGGCACCACTTATAATTTGCTTCAATCATTTTCCTGCAGGGGAGCAACATGGCAAACTATCTGCACACAGATGAGAAGCAAGAGGTGTTTTCCCAATTCTGAGCAGATTTAAGCATGTTGGTGTAAAGCAAGGGCAAGTTAGGAGGTTCAGTCCAACACAAACTGTGTCACCTACCCGCTGGAGCACAAAGCACAGTCCCTGCTCATGTTTTCTCAGTTACATGTGGCACTTTACACTCAAAACCAAAGCCAATAGGAGGCATTTCACAGTACACTTGTCCTCTAAGGAAGTGGGAAAATTAAACTGGCATGGCAATATTCAAACCCATCGAGCTGTGTCCTGCAGAAAGCTGCTTGGATGCCATGGCTGAATTCAGGGAAGGAGCAGCACTTGTGTCCCCAAACCCTTTCTGCGCAAAAAACTCCCAGATTTGCAGCCTGTCAGTGCCGGGCCAGGCTTCCAGCTGGGGTGACTCAGTGTGATGCCACCATGCCTGTGACAATTGAGGAGATGCCTCTTGGGTGGCAGCTCAGCCCCCACAAACACGGCTGCCCTTCCCCAGCACTTGCTCTGTCCCTTCCCCTGCGAGGAAGGAAACCTGAGAGCACTTTCTGGTGAGAGCAGCGAGCTTGACAGGCTCATAAATATCCCACCCCGTACCCTTCCCTTTCTGTCCTTTGAAAGAAAAGACTGACACTAAGGAAGCATTTGATCACGTTGGATTTGTGCCATTTTGCGGCTTACTTGAATGAGCTGAAGGCGAGAGCTGGGAGCAGCAGAGCCTGGGGAATTTCATGGGTGCAGCAGGTTGCTGATGCAGAGAAAGGGCAGCCAGGGCTGAGGTATCAGTGGCTCCATCACTCAGGCCAGCTGGAAACAGCCCCAGTGCCTGCTCAGGAGCTGAAGAGGAGGGAGCAGAGCAGGGCTGGGGGCTGAAGATGCCTTGGTTTGCAGTGCTGTGGCTCCTGGGTCACCCTTTCTGGTGACTTGAAATGAGGGGGGACAAAGAGACCTGTAAGAGGGGTAAAAGTGTTTTAAGCCACCTCAGAGTATTTACAGCCTGAAGAGCATCTCTCCTCTAGCTACACCTGTGTGTCACTATCATGCATGGGTTGCAAAGCAGCAGGCAGTGGGATTTACCCCAGGGGCCCTCTGCCCCATATAAAACATTTCCAGCCCCATTTCCCCACACTGAGTATCTACACATGAGAGGGATCAATGCCCTGCCTTTGCAAACTGGTAAAAGCTGGTGTTAGTTTTATTTCAAATAGCCAAGGCAGTTCTAACGATGTAACTAAATTCTATATCTAATTTCTCATTTTCAGGGTTTGTGGCTGTAAATTTGAGCTCTCGACACAATCTCTGTTTGGGACAGATTGGCCTTTTGAAAGCCATTCCTGCTCTCACTTTGGAGCTCTGCTTTGCCCTAAGATATGGGCTCTTAGTTTGCAAATGCAGTGTAAATTTATAGTGCTATGCAGAAGAGAATAAATGAGTCTTTATACCGGGTCCTTGGATTTTTTACAGCTCCTATGAATAAAATACAAAGCGACTTGAAAGGCTTTATTAAATAAGAAGGTGGGTGTCTTAAGAGCGATCAGTTATGGGCATTGTGTCGGTGCTGCGAATTGTTGGGTTTAAAGCCTTTGGGGCAATCTATAGTTGATCCAAATGATAAAACCTTTGCAGGCCTCAGGGAGCTCTGATAGCTCACACCAGCTGGGGATCTGTCCTACATTTCCAATGAGGATTAACATGGCAATGCATTTTTGGCTGTGTTTTGGTAACGGGATGTCCCTGAACAGCCCAAGGGGAAATCGGTTTTGGTGTGATCAATTGCTTGGGGTGTGAATGCAGCATCGTGGCCCTGCTGGGTCTGCTGGGCCTGCCCCTTGTGTGGGACTGAAAAAGGTTTTGTGTGGAATAGCCCTGGAATGTGCCAGCAACAAGCCACTGCCTCTCCAGGATCTTGGGATGCAACAGAGAAGCTTTTTATTCTTTCAGAGGATCTAGAGCCCATCCTGCCTCTTTCTTAGATGAGATCAACTTCACCTATGAAGCTGGTTCCATGGAACAAAGCCTCATCCTGGCACTGATCCTGTTTGCCTGTTGCCTACATCATGGCACAGCTTCCAGTATGGCTCTTTTCTCCTTTGACTTCTTTTTCTGTGCAAGGAGAAACCCTTTTCCCCTTTTCTTTCTCAACTAATATCACCAGTTGGAAGAAAACTGGTTAGTTTTCCAGTCTGGAGCAGGATCTGGAGCTGAGGGTCCCCACAACCCTGCCAGTGCAGCACAGTGCCAAACCCAGCCCAGTTTAGCCCAGTGTGGAGATGGATACCCTTCCTGGCACACCCTGGGATGATGTAGGATGGGATGAGGGCTCCTTGCTGCCCTCCAGCTCACCATGTGCTGCAGGAATGCATGTCAATGAGAGCCTCTCCTGGCTCCTGCAGCTCAGAGCACAGAGCAGCTTTTAATTACCCCCGAAGGAGAGAGATCCACAGCTATCCCATACTAATGATGACCGAGTGTTATCCTCCACACCACCTTCCTCTCTGGACCTAAGGGTATCCGTGGAGAGGAGCAAGTGGGAGACAGGAGTAAATGCTTGGCATATGCTGTATAAGTGCATAAATAAATGTATTTGTGTATAAATGTATCATATAAATGTTTTGTCTGACAGGGCGATGATGCAGACAAGTGACATGAAGAGCTAGAAACAGTAAAAAATGTTGTCATTTTTACCACCAAAAAAATATCTCCATTGGTAGATGTAGAAACACCATACAAAGACTTCACTGATGCTTCCCCTCCTTTTTTTTTTTTTTTTAATAAGAAAATAAAGAATTGAAGGATAAAGTAACTTTGAAAACATGGTGCCATGGTTGACAGATTCTCATCTTATCTGCAGAATCACTCTTCTTTCTTGCTAGGGAAATCCCAAACTAAGCTCTTTCTTACTGTGTTTACCTTCTTGTCCAATATACTTGGGTTGTTGGTTTTTTTGGTGTTTTTCACATTATCACTTGCTAAATATATCACAGCCCATCATTTACTTTTTCTTTGCAGCTCCAAGACCTCCACATGCCTTTCCCTCCTCACAAAATGAATTGCTGGCTCAAATATTTAAATACAAAGAAAAAAACCCCACCATACAGTATACAAGCAATTTGTTATCACAGTGTGCAAACAAGGCAGAGAGGGGAATATGCTAAAGTAAATTTTATGTATAGCTACTGTGTAAATTTGCCTATTTCCCAAGAGTGGTATTGTCACTATTAATCGTAATAGCGTTTCTAATATGGCATATTTCCAATATTTTGCCCTTAATTAGGATTCTGATCATACAACCCCATTTCATTGCTGTGGTGCTTCCCCTTGGCTTTCTGAAGCCTGCCCAGCTCTGGTGAAGGGTCACAGTTGGTGGCACAGGGGAGGAACAGGCAGGGGCTCCTCATCTCCCTGTGCCCACCCGAGTCCCCAAGCACCCTGTGCCCACCGCACCACCCAAGGACAGTCAATGTGTCTGTGACATCCCTGCTGTGTGTGGAGCCCTGAGGCAGCAGAAAAAGGCCCCAGCCCCTGTTTCTAACACCAGACTGGGAAGTTTCTGTGAGCCAGAGGCTGTCATGTGCCCCTTGCTGTTTGCTAAAATGTTGTGTACGGGTTTAGGGGAGAATGAGATCGTTTGGAGAGCAGCACCAGAGCGATGTGGGAAGGCAAAGGGAATAGGATCATTTCCAAGTGGGCTGGGCTGTGTGGAGTGTCCTTGAGTGTGACTGCGAAGGGTTTCTGCCAGCGCTGATGTAGCGCAGCCGCTCCCGCGGGCAGGAGCCTGGGGATTGCTGCTCCAGGTGAGCTCCGCAGGCCAGGGCAGGTCAGGGACTCGAGGTGAGTGTTTGCATGAGCCACCCGCCTAAACGATGAGCAAACCACTGCCTCTAACTGCTTTAAAGTGCAATTCCCCTCTTTATGCACACATGGCTTAATACAGGCTGTCCTTTCCTCTGCCTAAACCCCGTGGCTCTGTGAGACCCAGGCACACGCGCTCAGCTCAGGCTTTGCTGTCTCAAACACACATTTAAAAGAAGCAGCATCCTTGCACACAGGTCACACAAACACGTGTGCCTTCCTGCTGCCACAGTCAGGTACAGGATGCTGATGCTGCACCACTGGAGGGTTTTTTTTCCAGGGGAAATGCAACCAGATCAATAAACCCCAGTTGAAAGGAGAGGCAAGAAAAGACAGCAAGTGGCTGTGTGCTGGTAGCACTGAAACAGTTAAAAAAAATAATCTGGTTTTGTTTAAAAGTGAAAGTAAGTGCTGTAGGAAACCTTCACATATTCTCTTGGTGGGAGGGTGATATTTTATAACAAGCTTGGTGAGCTCCTGCTCTGTGGTCTAAAGCAAAACCTTTAACCTCCTCCACGTCTGCCTTCTCAGCATAAAGAGAGAACACCAACTCACTCTGCCTCGGTAAAAAGCTTCAAATGCCATGGAAGAGGAGTATAAAAGAGCTTACTTGTATCCCCACGAGACTAGAAGGGCAGGGCAAAAGATCTTCACACACTGTGGATCCGGAGAGCTCCTCTGACTGCAGTGGAGCATCGCCAGTTTGTCTCTTCTCCCGTTTCATGCCCACCTTGGAAAGGGCAGAAAATGGGTCATTCTCAGCTGGGCTTGACCCAGTTCAGCCAGGACTGGGGCTATTCCAGCAGTTCCAGTATTAACCCTCCAGGGTGAGAAGCTGTTCTCAGGAAAGAGCTAGAGCAGATTATCCTCTTTTTTTTTTTTTTTTTTACTCCTGAGAAGTGTGTGAATGGAACAATTTACAAGGCACCAATAATTACCTGCAGTCCTCTCAAACACCCAGAAGAACTATTCAGGATCCAGTAAATAAAAAGGGACAGTGTTGCTGTGACCCTTCCCAGCCTCTCTTGGTCTGAGTTCCCCATTATGCAGTAAATAAACAACTATCTTTTATACGGCTATTTTTTTTTAATAAAAACACTTCAAACTGCTTTGCTTTCCCTTAATTAAAAACACATCAAGCCATGGATAAAGCATTGTGAAATGGCTTGTTGTGGCATTGCCTTTTACAGCTGGGAAGCAAATTNGTATGTAATATTTGCTGTTCAATAGCCAAAAAGGGAAGAGGAGAACCAATTACACACTGAACTGGTCAGGAAATATTGAGTAAAAATGAAGTTTCTGTCTGATAACTTCAAATGAAAACTGAGGAGCAGAGCACACAAGACAGCGATAGGGACTGCATGGGAATAGAAGGTTTTGACAGGCAAGCAAGGAAAATTTCACACTGCCCCTAATAAGAGGCTTCACACAGTGCTGGGAAGGGTTAAGTAATTTCTTCCTCCTCCTAAAGGACTTTAATTAACAGCTGATCATGTTGCTTAATCTATGCATCTCTGCCTACCTGCTGCTGTTCTTTTGTCCTTTTGGAGAAAGGGTGGTAAAACTTAAATTGTTGACCTTGAAAAGCAATCATTCTGCAATCACCTCATTGGAAGAGCTAACAGCATCTCTGGAAGCTCCACATAAACACCAAAAAGGGTGGACAGCAGTAAAATCAGGATGGGCTTGGACCAAGTAATCCCCTTTCCCTCTTCCATATATCATCAGTTTTACACCCTTACCAGCGACCTTGCTGCAAATGGAAACCTTTGTGTGTAAGAGCAGAATGAAGTGCAATTAATGTAAAACTGGCTGTTTATGTGGGCAGTTCCGGGTTAATTCAAGTGTGGTCACCAGAATGTGCCCATCGCCAGAGCACCAGCCAGAGAGGCAGCCCCTGTGCTGAAACCCACCGGCAACACATCAGCCTGGCCCATACCCTTGAAACGCCCCAAAAACATTGAGCACATCCCGTGACCGCTCATCTGTGGATAAAAAAATTCCCACAGTACACCTGGAAGGAGACCAAAGAGGTGGCTGATGGGATGACAGCACATCCTGGATGGTGACAGGACAAATTTCCTACGCTCATTGACCGTCACTGGCCACTTCCAGGCCAGCGGATGCTGAAAATGGTCTGATCGGCAAGAGGCTCAGGGTGATCTGGGATCGAAGGCTTAAGAATAGAAAGGGAGGTTATTTATGCTTTATTTCATGTATCAATACTGTGAGAAAAATGCAGAGAGCAGCAACATGAGAGATTTCTGAAAGAGAAAAGACACAAAGGCAAGCTGGGGGATCACTAATGTAATTCTTTTCTTTTTATTTTTTTCCCTCCCTCAAAGCATTCATTTTCTAATGATTCAGCCGGGCAATTCAAGTCAACTCCCCTTTTGTGTGGTGGATTTAGGTAGAAAACCCAAAGGGTGTTTATTTTGCAGTGTATTACAGAGAAATGACACTNCGAGACTAGAAGGGCAGGGCAAAAGATCTTCACACACTGTGGATCCGGAGAGCTCCTCTGACTGCAGTGGAGCATCGCCAGTTTGTCTCTTCTCCCGTTTCATGCCCACCTTGGAAAGGGCAGAAAATGGGTCATTCTCAGCTGGGCTTGACCCAGTTCAGCCAGGACTGGGGCTATTCCAGCAGTTCCAGTATTAACCCTCCAGGGTGAGAAGCTGTTCTCAGGAAAGAGCTAGAGCAGATTATCCTCTTTTTTTTTTTTTTTTTTACTCCTGAGAAGTGTGTGAATGGAACAATTTACAAGGCACCAATAATTACCTGCAGTCCTCTCAAACACCCAGAAGAACTATTCAGGATCCAGTAAATAAAAAGGGACAGTGTTGCTGTGACCCTTCCCAGCCTCTCTTGGTCTGAGTTCCCCATTATGCAGTAAATAAACAACTATCTTTTATACGGCTATTTTTTTTTAATAAAAACACTTCAAACTGCTTTGCTTTCCCTTAATTAAAAACACATCAAGCCATGGATAAAGCATTGTGAAATGGCTTGTTGTGGCATTGCCTTTTACAGCTGGGAAGCAAATTTCTAATAAAATGGTTTTTGAAAGGAATATTGCCTTCATTCAAATCTCCTATAAAAGCTACCCATCCATTAATTCCAATTAATGACACTACAGCATTTCCACTAACACTGGTAGTAATTCTTGGCTAATGGATGATTTTCAAGAAAATCAGAATCAATGTTATTTTGGACAGGACCCTTGCAGAATTAATTTACTGCCCCAATGTTAGTTAAACCAGCATATAAATCACAGTGGTTTGAACTGGTTTCTCAGTGCCCATGACATGAGTTTCCTGTAGGCTTTACAGGGAGGATATAGAAAATATTTTTAAAAATATATAAAATAAATATACACACCCCATCCNCTTGGACCAAGTAATCCCCTTTCCCTCTTCCATATATCATCAGTTTTACACCCTTACCAGCGACCTTGCTGCAAATGGAAACCTTTGTGTGTAAGAGCAGAATGAAGTGCAATTAATGTAAAACTGGCTGTTTATGTGGGCAGTTCCGGGTTAATTCAAGTGTGGTCACCAGAATGTGCCCATCGCCAGAGCACCAGCCAGAGAGGCAGCCCCTGTGCTGAAACCCACCGGCAACACATCAGCCTGGCCCATACCCTTGAAACGCCCCAAAAACATTGAGCACATCCCGTGACCGCTCATCTGTGGATAAAAAAATTCCCACAGTACACCTGGAAGGAGACCAAAGAGGTGGCTGATGGGATGACAGCACATCCTGGATGGTGACAGGACAAATTTCCTACGCTCATTGACCGTCACTGGCCACTTCCAGGCCAGCGGATGCTGAAAATGGTCTGATCGGCAAGAGGCTCAGGGTGATCTGGGATCGAAGGCTTAAGAATAGAAAGGGAGGTTATTTATGCTTTATTTCATGTATCAATACTGTGAGAAAAATGCAGAGAGCAGCAACATGAGAGATTTCTGAAAGAGAAAAGACACAAAGGCAAGCTGGGGGATCACTAATGTAATTCTTTTCTTTTTATTTTTTTCCCTCCCTCAAAGCATTCATTTTCTAATGATTCAGCCGGGCAATTCAAGTCAACTCCCCTTTTGTGTGGTGGATTTAGGTAGAAAACCCAAAGGGTGTTTATTTTGCAGTGTATTACAGAGAAATGACACTAACAGCCAGGGGTACAAGGATGGCATTAGCCGCTCTCGCAGCGGCGCGTTCGAGGGCTCGGCTGGGGCCCACTATCACCATCCCTCCCGCCGCCACCAGACAAGAAGGCAACTTAATAGAAACGGTTTCCAAATCACAGAGCCCTGTAACCTGTCATTTTCTGGATGGCTTTATTATAGCTTTCCGTGTCTGCAAAAGCCCCGGGTTGATCCTTCGCCAGGTTAAAGGGATTGCGGGGTTTCCCGGCTGATGCGAACGCCGTACTGTGCAAGCGCTGCCAGCAGAGGAAATATTATTTCAGCTGATAATAAGGAGCATTAATGAAAAGAGCTACATCTGCTCGGTTGTAGCAGCGTGCCTACATGCAAACAGGCTGTTGGAAAACTTCACCTTTGCTCCAGGATGGCTCAGGCTCAGATTTTGGGGGCTATGGGGGTGCAGACCATCACCCGTCCCCCACGCAGGGGATCTATTCTCACACCACATCTGGATGCTGCATTTTGAAGACTTAATTCCAGCTCTCTCTCAGTGGAAAATGTGCTTAACACTGAGCCATTCAATATGACTTAAGCACTTGCTGAAAGCTAAGCAAATGCTCAAGCATTCACCTGGTTAAGGATTCTTCCCTGAACAAGGAATGAGACATGGTGTTTTTTAAACTGATTGATATATTTGGAGTAAGTCAGTATTAATGATCATGTAAATTAAAATCTGGAAGGCAGCCAACTTTTTAAAAGCTTTGTCTGACACTGCAACTCCTTGCAAATCGACTTTGTGTTCCAAAGATACCGACATGGAAATACACTTTCACTCACAAACATTTCTGGGCACAGGATGCTTTCTAAAAAAGCTCCAGTAATTACTCTGATGAGGTGGTCACGAGGGTTGATTGACATTAAGACCAGCTTGGAATTTATTCAAAATAACCCAAACATGCCCATCATTAATGATTTCTGTTAAAAATATTTATGATTACTTGCATTGATGTTCTTAGCCTTGTTTGCTTACTCCTTACTGTGGCGTGAACTGGGCTACAAGGAGAGGTGAGGATTTGCTCTGGGTGTGCTGAAAGAAAATAGAGCCAGGGAAAACAAAAGTGACGTGAAGGAAGACTATACTTCTGTGTCACATGTTAATCTCAGTGAAAAATAATGCTGTCAGGTTTTACCCTCACTGATTCCCATTTGGTTCTCATCCAGGGGAGTCCAGCATGCCAGGAACCAGCACATTGCATTAGTCAGGGCTTGTTGATCAACCCCACTGAAGGACACAGAGTTGCCCTTATGTCTCACAGCATACTCAGATTAATTCACCTTAATAACACCCTCAGAGCAAAATGGGACTCTGCCTCCTTCCTCCTGCCAGTGCAGCAGGGAAATGGATGCTGCTAGTGATTACACAGCTCAGAAATTCAGTTTGCTGGTGGCTGGGTGTGTTTCAGGCTCCACCTTTCCTGCAACCAGTGTGACATTTGCTGTGCTTCCTTTTCCTAAAGGGAAGTGACTCATGTGGGCACAGGGATAGACAGGCAGGCAGCTGGCATGGACTGCCTCAAATCAGAAGGTGGGATGGCACCTTCCAGAACCTGAAGGGGCTCCAGGAGAGCTGGAGAGGGACATTTACAGGGGCATGGAGTGATAGGACAAGGGGGAATGGCTTCAAACTGGCAGAGGGCAGGGTTGGATCAGATTTTAGGAAGGAATTCTTGGCTGTGAGGGAGGGGAGGCCCTGGCACAGGGTGCCCAGTGGAGCTGTGGCTTCCTCATCCCTGGAACTGTTCAAAGCCAGCTTGGACAGGGAGCAACCTGGGATAGTGGAAGGTGTCCGTGCCCATGGCAGGGGGTGGAATGAGATGACCTCTAAGGTCCCTTCCAACCCAAAGCTTTGTCTGATGCTGTGATCTGCTCGGGGCAGGAGGGTTTGGGCTGGATCAGGAGGGCAGACACAGAGGGCTGCCAGAGTGATGCACAAGAAAGCCACCGTGGCACAGCCAAGGCTTTGTGCTGGGTGTGACAATGGTCACCCCAAAGAGACAAAGGTGTCAGGATTTGGAGCAATCCACCCCTTCCCTGCATCTTTCCTGCTGGCTCCACCTAAAGCCTGGATGCCCCACGAATGCCAGAGCCACCAGCTCTTTCCCCTGCCCTGGGCAGCAGCACATCCTCATGCCAGGGCATTGCACCCAAGGGCACCTGAGAGCCCCAAATACACCCCCCCAGTGCAGGTACTTTTTACGTCATCTCTGTCCTTCAGTGATGTCCCCTTGGCTTCATCTAAAGCTTTTCCAAGAGAGAGATCCCAGGGCTGCTGCGTAAACTAATCTTGTAAACACTCCTCATTTTTGCCCAGGCTATCAGAGTAAAATGTCTCTACAGTGCAGTACATTTATTAAAGTCCTAATGGAATTAGAGTCCTCCCACCAAAAAGCCAGATGGTTGGTGTTTTTACGTTATTAGTTAATGCAATTTAGTATTAAAGTTTTGAGTTAAAAACAGTGTGTGTTGTTTCCTTTATGACATCTGCTTGTATTCTGCCAGCAAGATGAAGTTATGTTTAAATAGGGCCTTTCCTTTATTAATGAAGTCAATTAAAAGAATGACCCAAAGGAAGGGGATATTCAGTTTTGGAAGCAATCACCTTTTATTACTGCGGGCAGTGCTGGCTCTGGGAGCTGCAATGCTGAGCCTGCACTGGAAAAGGCCCTCAATGTCCATTGTGTTTAACAGCCACTGAGAACCAGGCAGGGGGAATAAAACCTGCAGAGTGTCGCAAGGGACTTCATATTCTTGAGGCCATAAAACACCCTGCTCACAGTGATTGGCAGCTGCCAGCAGCATGCGTGGGTTTGAGGAGGGATGTCCTTGGGCGAAGAGCACTCTGATGGCCACAGGTTTGCTCAGTCCTCATCCTTCATTTCCAAACCCATCACACACGGTGCAAAGGCAACTCCAAGACGATTTCTCAGACGGGCACAAGGCTCGATTTCACACAGTGCCACTTTCTGCGTTTTATTCTCTCTCTTCCTTCTTCATTTTATAGATGTGTTTTATGATACAGCAGCAAGGACAGGTCCCTCTCACTGATTTTAGCACAGTATGGGGAATGGAGAGGTATTTCTGATCATGCCAGGCTGCCCTGATGGTGGCAAAGAGAAGCTCTAAGGGGGAAGCAGGATCCTGTGCGGGAGGACCGAGGCACAGCCTCCATCCCCAGGCTCAGCCTCCATCCCCAGGCTCAGGCTGCACCAGGACAAAGCCCAGGCTTTCCTGGCCATCAGGGGTGATGGCCCTCCCCTCAGGCTGGTGTCACCCAGTTCCCCATGCTGGAGCTGCAGCCTTATGTAAAACTGCTGAAATTTACTGGTAGTCTCCTCTATGTCAACCAACCCCACAACATTTCCCTTTTCATAGCACTGTACTTGCTGAACTTTCATATTTAGGATTAGGCAGAAGGAAAGATAAAATCTTCATTCAATTCAGATAAATTTTAATTTTCTTTTTACTCTCTCTCTTTTCTTTCTTTTTCTTTTTTCTTTTTTGAAATACACATCCCCAAAAGCCATCCAAGCAGAAGCAATGCCATCAAGCAAAAGCTCTCAGCAGTCATCATAGTTGTTCTGGAATGTGAAATTGTGAAATACCCACAGCTATACACTGGAAATATTACCATAGCATTTATGGACAGAGACTGCCAAGAGAGCTGGGCCAGATTTTGGCTGGGTTAGTCTCTAATCTCACTGAAGCCAGTGAGGAAAAGTCAAATTAAACCAGTGAGCACCTCAGCTGTAACTCAACTGCTGCACATTAACATTGGTACTAAGTCAGTAACTATCTATTAATTAGAAAACTAAGAAAAAGCTTCAGATCCATCTCAGGCAAAATGAATCATCAGAATAAAATGAAGTGAGGTTTGTTTCAGCTGCCTAAACATCAACTTCTGGCACATACAGAGTGGCTTTCATGGCTGCTGTTCTGAGAACAGAAAATAGGGTGTGTTAAAAATGGGGACGTATCTGTAAAGCTGTTAACCTGCAAAACACAACTTGATACACAATAAGTATATATAATGTTCTCTATTCTATTCTATTCTATTCTATTCTCCTACTCTGTTCCCCACCCTTGACAGTGCTTGCAATGTGTGCACTGAGTGTTGCAGCTCACATCTGTCATGCATGGCAGGTTTCCTCTCCTGCCTCCTCTCCCCAGGCCTGGAGCTGGGTTTGTGGCTCAGTGCTTTGCATTGCTAATGATCAGCTTGTTAGAGCTGATGCCTGTGCAGGAGAGGAGTCCTCTGTGGCTGGGGGCTGTGGGGTGCTGGGCACTGGGGTGGTCTTGCAGAGGGTTCCCTCTCACAGTGCTCTGAGAAGAGCATGAAAAAACTCACACCAACCAAAGACCCTGTTCCTGGCTCTTATGGGCCGCCCAGACCTTGTCAAAGCAAAGGGTCACTGATGGTTTCAGCAAAGAATTTGGGCTAAGAAAGGTGGGAATGGTTATGGCTAGAGAGGCTCTGCATCTGGGAATCTCAAGCAGCTTGATGCAATTAAGATGAGATTCACCAGTGCAGAAAAAAAGCAGAGCTTAACTTATTGTTTGCATGCCAGGAAAGCTTCAGTTGGTTTTTCTTGCCTGTTCTCATATTCTGCAGTAGCTCACCTTGGAGAGGGCCTTGGGGAAGTGGTGGGGTGGCCCTGGGGCAGGGGCAGAGGGGCTGGGGTGATGCTCAGGGTGCACAGGACAGTGTTCCCCTCCAAGTAACCCTCACTCCACCCAGTACTGTTCTCCATGAATCCCAACTCCTCATTTCAGGAGCTGGGAGTTGGGCTGGGGGGTCTTGGCTGGCTTGGGCTCCTGCACCCTCCAGGGGCTGCATCTTGCCAAGAGAGGGTCAAAAGAAGCTACTTGAGCTCCCTGAGATGCCCAAACCCAGACATGGGCCCCAGTATTTGCTCCTTAGTGCCTCTTCAGCAGGGAATCTCATCTCCACCAGCCAGGCTGCCTTCCTTGTGGTGGGCATCAGGCAGCTGGTCGATAAAATGGAGCCTGGCCAGACGTTCAGCTGGAGATGAAACTCCCTTCTCCTCTCTGCTCCTTGGAAAGTATTCTTTTTTTTTATTTTTAAAATTTTTTTTCCCCTTCACTTGAAACACTTCCTGTAAACCAGAAGATATATGGCTGTTTCAAAGAGTTTTAGTACTTTTACCAGTAAGGCCACGGTGCTGCTCTGAAGGAGCGAGGCGCTGTGGGTGAAGGAGTGCTGGGCAATTTAGAAGATTTAATAGAAGTCGATTTTACACTTACACACATTAACATTCACACGGACTTGATAAGGAAAAAAAAATAAAAAAGCACTGTCCAGTATTCTTGCAGCTACACGATGCTGTTTGCCAAAGTCTTTAGTTATAATTAGTCAGATTAAACCCCATCCATAGATAGCTTCCACTCCATCCAGAAAACCTACCTCACTTTCTATTTTTACAAGCCCTGCTGACAATAAGTACTCTCACATCTGACAGGATATATTGTCTTTGCCTATTGCCTCTTATAACCTGACAGTGAAAAATGTACACTTCAGCATCCAGGGAGTCGTTTGTTACCTCTCCACTTCCTTCTAATTAATGATAACATAAGGGAAGAAACAATAACTGGGTCTACTGTTCAGGCAGAAAATGATTATTGCTTGGATGAAATAAAAAAAAATATTTTTGGCACCTGATTGCCTCAGCAATGACATAATCAGCAGGGATTTTTTACTGACTATGCAATAAAGCTGCATATAACTATAAATGCAAAATGCTTAAAGGGTTTCCCCCCTCCTTCCTTTGCATGGAGTTGCACCTACCATAAAGGCTATCTTACAGATGATAAAAATGAGGTGCTTTGTAGACAAATGGTCTTGCTACAGAGAAGTGAGAGATTGGACCCAAAAAGCAGTCTAGCCTGGCTTCACTCTCAGAGATGTGTGGTTTGGCATGCAGCACTTAGATTGCTGTATTTGGGCCAGGGAGCATATTTTTTGTACTGGTACATGGGAAAATGATTGATACAGATGAAACCTGGAATTCAGCAGAGCACTTCCCTGGCTTTTACTCCAGCACGAGTCAGTGGAAGGGCTGGGGGCCATGGGAGCTGGGGAATGCACACTCACTGACACAAAATGAGTTCCCCCAGTGGCTCTGGGGTTTCTGCTGTGAAAGGTGGGGGATTTCCCAGCCTTTTCTTAAAATTTTGTTGCTTTTCACGAGCACTAAACCTGGCCAGGGCATTTCTGCTTGAGATCTACCTGTAAAACATCTCTGGGGTATCCAAACTTATTTCAAAAATCTGATTTTTCCATTCATCATCCATTCCTTGAGATTTTTCACAGAAATGTCCTGAATATAATGACTGTCCTGACCTCCATAAATGCAGGGCAGTATTTTCTCAGTTGATCAAAATTGCTGAAATGCTGCTATTCCATTTCCCAGAAAGCAAGTTGCAGAGAGCTATTGGGATGAGAACAGATGTCTTCATTACCCACCAGAAGTAAATGGAAAACCAGTGCAACCAAGGGAAAAGAAAGAGAACAGCAGTGATATGTTGATATTCTGGTTGTTGCTGAGTGGTGCTTTATTGCCTGCTCTTGAAGGAGACTATGAACAGTGCAAGATGCTTTAGGACACCCAGGTGCTGAACCCAGGCCTCAAGTAACCTGTGACTGTGTTTCATCTGCACTGCAAATCCAATCTCTGGCTTGAACAAAAGTTTAAGCAACATATCAAACTGGAAAAGTGTGATTATTGACTGGAGACAGTGGCCTGCAAGGATGGATGCATGGCTACCTATGAGTAACTCACCCAGAAGAGGTTGAAAGTCTTTTATCCTGTTAGGAAAAGGGTGGATACTCAAGTTAATAATTGTGATGCACAGCCAGAAATAATTAGAGACTGCAAGACTGGCAATCATAAATTACTTTTCTTTTAATAACATAACGAAGGCAGAGTTGCAGAGGTAATAGAAAAGTGCAGCTCAAGCAGAGAAGTTCAAATGAAAAAATCAAGGCCAAATCCATTTCTTTAATTCCTTTCTCTCACAAAGGACAATAAAATATTCACGGTTTCCAATTAACTAACTTTAACTATAGGTGATTTTTTCCACAGCTAACTCATCTAAGAGTGAGGAAGAAATAAAATCTTAAAGGGGAGCTCCACTGCCAATTTGAATCTACTGAATGTGGCACTGGAAGGATTTCCTCCACGTCTGCAGGGGGATGCTCTGACCAGGTGATGGTGGTTGTGGGCTGGAGTGGCTCTGGTCTAGCAAGCTGATTGAGGCTTGAAATTCCAGGAGAAATTCTGGATACTGGCCAGGGACACTTATGGGAGCACCCAGAGCATTATTCTCCTGTGGGATTTCCTTGGGACACATCAAAGTGATAGTTCTGGTGTGGATGGAGACACTCTGCCTCTCCTGCTGCAGGGCTGGTGCAGGAGGCATAAACAGGCTGAACACAGGTGCCTAAGCTGGCATGGGACAAATGATCCCACAGCAAGGCTCTGACTGATTTAGTGCCTGTCTTTAGAAGGTGGATTTGGGAGAGATGAGCCCTGAGAGGAGCAGCCTGGAGACTGGTGGTGTTTTAGTTCAGTATGCAAAGAGCAGCAGAGTTTGGAGTGATGAAAGCAGGATCATTGGAATCTGCCGGGTTGATGTTATCCATTGCAGTGATTTTCTTTAATTACAGCAGAAGCTGAACATCCTTTTGTCTGTTCAATATGACAGGCTTATTAAAATATAATGTAAAGCTTGAAACGTAACAAAAGGAGGTGAAATGATTCCTAAATCACAGTGATTCCTTCAGAAAAGAGGAAAGGCTTTGCTTCTGTGCCCAGACCTATCTTGCAGAGATAATATCAGTATTTGAATTACAGTAGTATCTTAAAGTCCTGAACTCGAGGTTCAGCTATCTTGGGTGGCATCATGAAAAAAAAAATTATACAACCTTTCACATGGATATAATTAAATACAGTTTAATATATTTTCCAATATGGATGTAAACATGTCTGAGCCAAAAACGGGCTCAATTTGAATTTTACAAATAATGTAGGCTGGAGGTTCCTGTGTGACTTTTAAGTAGGAGTCTGCAATTTGTTCTACTTTAATTTGACCCATCCATCTTGATGGGTAGTCTCATTAATGCAGCACAGTTTTACATCAGAAATATCCCCTTTGAATGATAGGAAGCCTAATGCATTCCTCCCACACTGGAATAAACATAATATGTGGTAAATATTACATCTGGTGATCCTTAACATAACTGATCGATCATCAATTTTCAAGAAGGGAACCCATCATTGGGTAGAAAACAGATCAGCTACTGAGCCAGGCAATTATCTCCCTGCTGAATGAGATGCTTCCTGCCAAACCAGAAAGAAATAGCTATTTGGCAGACCAGTAAATGTAACTAATACCTCCGGTACATGTTGGACAAAATTCTGTCTTAATAGTGCTCCAAGGACTGGAAAAGGCTCCAGGACTGAGGTACATGTCACATTACTGGCATGAAAATCACTCCATGGTGGTGCAGGGCCCTGCTCTGAGCACAGTTGTGGCTACTGTGAGAGGTTCCTGTGGACTTCAAAACATCTGGGAGGATCAACAACATCCTCCAGCCCTTCCTGCCTCCGTCTGGGAGCTTCCTGCATGGGGAACACAATGTCAAGACACTCTGCTCTCAGTGGCACTGGGAAGAGAGGTGGGTGGTAGGAGCAGGCAGGAGAGGGTTTTCCGTCAGGAGCTCATTCCCACTTGGCCACTTACAGCACCAGCACCACCTGGATAGGACCACACTGCAGGGGAAGGGGCTTTCACCTGCCTGGGTTTCTTTTGCAGAAAAAATGAACCCAGTCTTACCTGAGTTGCCTGTGAGAGTCTCCAGGTGCTGTTCTCACCAATAAGAGGAGAATTAACCCTCTGACATGGGTAGCTGGTTGAGTCTCTCTGCAGGAATTTCAAATGTATGGCTACATTCTCCTGCCCCTCGAGATGTGGCTGCTGGGCTTGGCAACCTGCTGCTGCCTCCAAGTCCTGCTGGAGACCTCAGCCTCCAGCTGAAGGCAACATGAAAGAAGCCCTTCACCAAAATGAGCTTATCAGCTGTTGCAATCCAGATTGCTCTTTTAAAAGATGTATGTCTGTTTACACCAAACCCTTTACTGGCTGCTGAAATGTATCAAAAGGACACTGCAAAGGGTTTTCGTGCCACAGATTTGACCTACCTTAAAATAGCTTTTATTAAATGGGGTAATTCTTTAAAATCCAGATGGTTTGTTGGGGTTTTATGTGAGTAAATTTGCTCTTGTAAATTTGATACCCACAATTAAAGAAAAATGGGCAGGAAAAAAGGTCCTGATTGAAATAGAAAGAAAAATGCTGGGGTTCTTTGCTAGGGTGCACAGCAATCCAGGCATTTCTCCTTTCTCCTGGCTAGCTGGAGCAGCCTGTTGCAGGAGCTGCACTGTCATTGCTGCTGAGCCTGAAACACATGCACAGAGATTCTGGCATGAAGCTCGCTTCCATTAACATATTTTTTCTATGAATGGCACTGTTTGTCCTGCAGAGTGGAAAATCCCTCTGCCTGAAAAAATGGTCTCGAGGGACCACCTCTAAAAGGGAAGGAAGAAATTTATTCATCCAGGCTCACACGGTCTTGGTCCCTCTGCTGAGAATGACAACCAGCGTGACTCTGTGTGTCAGCAGAGGTCCTGGCGCAGGAACCGGGCTGAGAAATATGGGGTAATTTGAAGTTGACATTAAAACCTGTCGCCATCTAAAACAGCAGGGAGGAGGGGGAAAAAAAAAACCCAACAACAATATTTGCTAAAAGGCAGGAGATAAAATCTCTAGATGAAATTGCTGCTTCGGAATGACCTTCTAAAAATACCTGCGGTGATCCGTCTGGGTGGCTGGAGAGCTGCGAGCCGGAGAGGTGGCGACTCCGCTCTGAAGCCGGGTCCTCCCTGGAGGAAGGCAATTTGCACATTACAAAAACAGTGTCCCCAAATAAATTACGGCCATAATGAGCCACAAAGACACCAGACAAAAGGAGCCCTTTCCTTGTAAACAAAGTAGCAGGGAGGGAAAGCTCCAGCTCCAGCCTCAGCCAAGAGTCTGGTCGTTATCTCTCATTAGCACAAAGGTTAACGAAGAAAATATTAGGCTGGGGCTGCGCTTTGGGCAGACCCAGGCAGTTTCTCTTGGTACAGCTGCCAGTGTGTGTCCCAGACATCCTCCCCACAATAAAAAAGGCAATGATTCAGCCGCTGCTCCACTTTCCTGCATCCAGCGACACCTACTTGAGTTTGCCGGGGAGCTCTGTGCAGCAGGAACTTGTTTGCACTTCCCACTGCCTCCCAACAAGGGTGACATTCCTGATGGACTCGTGGCACGGCTGCGCTTCCTATTCCTCGACTAAATCCCTTTCGATTTCACAGCCTCTTTGCTTCAGGAACACAAATATGCAGCTGGGTGCAGATCACCCCACGGGCCCACGCACGCTCCTAATTTCCGATGCATTAGCAGCACACTCCAGAAACTCCATTCCAAAGACACAGACAATAAAAATGAATTAACTGAACAGTCATTAGGATATAATCTGGTAGCGTTAAGGTGAGTCACAATATAATTACCATTATTTCTAATGGAGTTGCCACGCCATTACTGCAGAACAACACACCTCACCCCTGCCGTGGAATGGGCACACACCTCACTGCACACTCACTGTAAGGCACGCTCAATTCCGGGACAAAAATCAAGGAGACATCCAGGACTTGCTGGGAAAAATGTAGTCCCAAGTCAGATATGTGCAAAACCCAGTGATGCTTTCAGAGTTTGGATGTAGAAAATCTGGGTCTGTGTCACTGGCATCAAAATGAGCCATTTATTGACTGCAGTGAGTTTTGGAGGATGACCCTTAGGCTTCTTGGCATGGATTCCTAAAGGAAGGTCGATTGGGCATTCACAATCTGTAGACATTTCAGTAAGTTTTGAACCTGAAAGCTGAATTTAATCACATTCATGGGAGGAATAGCAGACAGAAGGTCTTTGACTTCTATCTGTGCAGCAAAACAAGTGGCTGAGGAAAAGGCATAGACTCCTGATGCCCTCAGAAGGAAAAGGTTTGGGCATCTGCTCTCTGCTTCAGCCTCCAAGGAGACCTTTGGTTTTAACACTGTCCTCCACAGGTTTGGGGTTTGTTTCTCTCAGGACTCCTGGTTTGCAAAGTGGTCAGTGATCTTCTCAAAATACTCATTTCACTTCTAGTTTTTGGGGCACGTTGTCTGTTTCCTAAGGGATTCTTAGGAATAAGGAGCTGGCAAAACCAGGAAATATGGAAAGTGACATAAATGTATTCTGCTAATGCTGTAAATTAGTCATCTCAAATATGTATTTAATATAGTAAATTTGGAAGACATCTTCTGTAGTTCAAGTGGCAAGTGGCAGCACTTATAATGAGGATTAATATACCTACAGGTCCTACAGATTTGTTAAAAATCAGTAAATATTTATTATAATCCAATTGGTCTTAGCTTACACTTGAATAAATTGGCTGAAGTTAAATAAATAGAGAAGCATGTCAGAAAGGAATGGACAAAATCCCATCAGTGCCACTGTAAACTCACGGCTCACGAGGGTTATGTCCTAACTAAACCTCGTTTACTTAGGTTTCTTGGTTCTTTCAGAAGAACTTTTCTCCATATTTAGTGATAAATTACTTTCTCCTGTCAGTGCAACATGGTGCACACTCTGCTGTGGCACTGCTGTTCATTCCCATCTTTCATGGATCAACTTGTTGGCTTTTTCTCCCATCATTGTGCCTTTGCCCATGATAACCTTTGCCATTTCAGTCTCACTGATATTTTCTTAGCCTTCCTGGACCCTTTTCCTACTGCTGTCACGCACAGGTTTGCAATGAATATTTCCTCATTCCCATGTGACAGATAATAATGTTTTTCTTAATTGCTAATCACGTCTATTAGCGAGTTACTTGCAGGAGAACAGTTAATTCCAGATCACTTAGAAATTCTGCAGAAGGGCTGAGGGTACGTGCTGTGCTTCCCAGGTGACTCCCAAACCTCGAGCCCAGTGAGCTGGTGAGCCCTGCACCACCAACACCGTGCCTAGAAGTTCTGTGATTTCATTCCCAGCCCTGGAATGAGAGAAGAGAGGAGAAGCTTTTATTTTGTATGCATGAGCTTGTATGCACAGTCATAGCCACACATCCGAGTCCTGTATAATGCATTTTGGGTGGGAACACAGACCCTGTAGGAAAGGTGGACTTGCAGAGGGTTTGAGCTGAGCACTGGGCACAAAGCTGCTGACACAGGTCCCTCAGAGATGTCTCGTCTGCTCCTGGACAGGCAGCAAAGCCTCACAATGCCCCTGGCTGCAGCGGGTGGCTTGTTCTTAATGCCACAACGCTGCTGTAGTCCCTTGGCTCAGACACTGTGAGAAACTCAGAAATAGTCTCCTAGATTAGATAACGGTGGTGGGGTGACCCTCAGAGCCAGGCAGTCCCAAGAACTTCAGGAAATTGAAGTGAAGGCAGACGTAAGGGCTGAGTGAGAGCCGGAGGCATCCGCAGCACAGCCTGACGGCGAGATAGCGGCAGGGGAGCAAGAGGCAGGGAGGGGGTAAAATGAAGCAGTGAGCATTTGTAAATGGGACTCCTCTGGAACTGAACATGATTGCCTAAAAACTCCCGCACTGCCTCTGAACAGCTGCTTTCCCTGTGCTAAATAAATCATGCATCTTGTTACCTTAGCCTGCGCACACGGAAAAGATGTGTTTGAGCAATAAAGCGCGGAGCCCTCCCAGCACTCTGCTTTCCCCACCAGCCTGTGCAGCTCTGTGTCAGCTCCTGCCCTGGTTTCTTCCCATCCTCCCCCAGTTCCTCTGCTCCCAAACCAGTCTGTACAGCCCAGGCTCTGGCCAGCCACCAGCAGTGACCCCAGGCAGTCCTGGTGTGAGGATTGCAGTGGAGGATGAGCCTGGTAAGAGAACCCAGAGCAGGTTTGTGCTCAGTGGGTGGTGTGGAGGTGTTCAAGGAGACCTGGACCATCTCTGCTCATGTGTCCCTGCTGCAGCCCTCATCCCTCCAAGGATGCTCTTCTTGTTGCTTTGAAACCTCTTTGAGGGCAGTGCCCTGCACCAGGCTGCACCTGGGGGTGCAAAGGGTACTGCTGCATTTCAGGAATGAGTTATTTGGGGCAGTGGATCTTCTCAGAGGAACATTGCAGAGCTCCACGACCATCAGGGCATATTTCTGTAGAACGTACCAAGCCACAAATGTCCATTTTTGCTGTGTAGCACCACCAGTGTTAATCTGGGAGGGGCAGGAGGCATGCTGGCTCACGGAAGATGCAGGAAGCCAATTACAAGTTCTTACATAAATCCAAATGTGTCTTCCTAAACACGCCACCTCTCAAAATGAGGCTGAGATTTAGTCTTCACAATAAGCCTGAACTGTGAACTTTTTAATTTGCACATGGTTTCAGGAAATCTAACTCATCCTATCAGAAAAAACCACCGCACTTTGAAAAAAAAAAAAAAAAGCAACAGCGCTCTTTAGCTTGTTTCTTTATTCCAGGAGCAGAGTAATTTATGTACTCATTTAATTTTGTTCTGCCACAAACAAAACCACAGTATATAATGCAATCCCTGTTGCTGGAACACGCATTGTTGGAAGGACATCGGAGAAGACATAAATGTCCCTGACACAAAAGAAGATCCCAGGTTTCAGAGACATCAGACAGATTGGAAAATATGGGGAGTTTGGTTAAATTTATGAGTGGTCCTTTGTTCTTTCCCTCATAGTATGATGGCATAATCTTTTAAAACTACAGTAAGAGCCAAGTATGTGAGAGATGGGTGCTTCAAAAACAAACCGAGCACTATGAAAATGTTTTGTTCTGCTTCATTTTTGCCCACTGTTCATTTTGCTCCAGCAACGACGGGAAAAAAGCCCTCAAATAATTAAAAAACATTTGTGTTGGGAGGTGAGGTGGATAGTGTCTTCAGGGAAATACCTTCCAAAACAAGAGTATTATATTACACATGCAAACTGCAAGCACAACATGCTGGATTTGCATATATGTGCATACAGAGAGAGCCAAAGCCTCCCAGCCAGCCCCTCAAACAGCCGTATTTCATCTTTGTGAGAGCATCCAGCAGCTGGATTCCACAGCTTCTGAAAAGTCCAGGAAAAAAACCCAACCATCACATCTTGCTGAGCAAAAAAAAAAAAAAA